>JARHVA010005619.1:217500-245000 GCA_037957365.1 Torreya grandis | reverse complement strand
ATTAATGAAATATGAACAAGTCTACTTCCTATGGGTAAGAGCCTAGGTATTCATTCTCTCTCCTTCATATGGTTTGAGTATAAACCTAAAGTGTTCTCCAAGCTTGCTAATGAAATTGATGGGAAGGTGGGTTGGTTTTGAGATCCCCAAGCATTGAAACACTCTGGTTTCTTCCAAACTTGTCATGATTGACTTCCTCATAAAAATACACAACTCCACCTAAGTTATTTTGTATTTTATGGATCTGTACCATTGAAAAAAACTCTAAATCCTAAAATTTCCCTACATTTTCTCAAGTTTCAGACCAAAAAATCATTGTTAATAGGTATGATGGAGGGAAAGTATGGGTCGTGATGTTTTGAAATCCATGGTACAAATTAGGGAAGTTGAAAAGGCATAAATTATCATGTGTAGGGCCCATTAGAGAGGATTTAAGTGTTTACCTTTGTGGGAATGGCTTCAATGTTGAATGAAATGCCTTAATAATGCCCTAATGAATTTCATAAAGTCTACTGAAGGTGTAGCTGGTGATTTAGTGGACCATTAAGGTAAAATTAGGTCTCAACACAATAAAAAATATTGATTTCAAGACACACACATAACCTTAAGGAGGTATATCAAATGAATATCGTGCTAACATCTATAAGGAGAGCATTATAACCTAGCAAATACCTTAATTAGGCCTTAAAACACTCTCATGATGTTAATAAAAGTTTTTAAATGAACATAACTCACATGATTGGGAAAATCAGAGGTGATTATGATTATTCACTAGGTTTCCTTATTAACTCAACTCCACCATGGCACCTTTGAATGTTTAAACTTCATCAAATTGATCAAGGATCTTTCAATAATTATGAAAACACTTGATACAAGTCAAAATAGAGGTAAAGATGATCATCAAGTAATGTTATAACATGAAAAGATAATGAACTATTTGAATAACCCAATATCATAAGGTGAATAGAAACTATGAGGATTAATGTTGGATCACAATTATCAGACCTTAGATTGACCCCTTTTAGGTTTGAGATTAAAAAGTGGTCAACATTTCTAGTGACTCAACTAGCTTAACCAGCTTGCTAGTGAAGGAACTCAAAAATCCTTAGCTTAATCTTATTCACTAGAAAATGGGTCTTTGACTACATATAGAATCTTCTCAATAACTTTCATACATTTAAACTCAAAGAGACACAACAAGACACCAAACAGTATTCAAGGAAATACAACACACACATAATAAACAACAACAAGAGAAATCAGCAAATAACTAAGCATGTGTAAAAGCACCTAAAGGAAAGAGAAAAACACTAGCTACTATGTATAAGAGGACTTTATGAGACTGATATAAGTACTTGAGGAACATCCCAGTGATAGGGATGGGGAGTTCATAGCCTTTCCATATAGATATTTGAAAGGGATTTCTTTCCTTATAGCTGATGATAATATAAGGCCAACTCCAAAGACTTTCAAACTTTGAGTGTTTATCTATCTTGGCACAGTATTCATCCCTCTTAAGCACTATACCTCCTTGTTTAAAGTTTTTGGATGAAGATATTTTATCAAATGATAGCTTAACTTGGTGTTGACTAGACCACATGGCATGCATAACATTGTCCCTTATTTCTTTTAACTCTATCAACTCATTCATTATTACTTCCATTTCATCATCTTCTATGAGCTCAAGTTGATGAGTAAGATCTAAGGTTGGCAGTTCAAGGGAAATAGGTATTTTTGCCTCTCTACCATAAACAAGGAAGTACAAAGTGTGATCAATATATCTTTTAGGTGTGACTCTATCTACCCATAAGTCAAGCTTTAACTTTGTATGCCATTCCCTTTGATTGTCCTCCATTATCCTCTTAATGATCCTTATCAAGTTTTTTTGGAGAGTTATTAGTGATTTCATGGTGATGTCATAGAGGTGTCCTAGTGAGTGGATTAAGTGCTTTGATAGCCTAAGTGATAATGACAAAGTGTGCAATATGATTGTCCTAGTGTTATTGAAGTCAACTTAGTTGATCTTCAGTTTTGGCATGGTTAGAGATGTTCAAGGATGAGTATGGTGTATTGAGAGTGTGAAAAAGGTCCATAATATGTTTTATAGCTTTGAGTTCTTATATTCATAAGTGTAATTTATCTAGTTATCCATAGTTTTATTTTAGACATTTGGGTCTAGTGGCAGAAAATCTATGTAGGTAGTTTGCTAACATCACCATTGCCATGTGTGGATGAGTTAGGGGGATTTGGTCATATGTTTGAGATCACATTAGTCATTAGTTACTATGTGATAAATATCAAGTTATGTGTCTAATAAAAATGAAAGATATGTGGATGCAAATTTAGGATCCCAGGCATTTTGATAGTGTTTTCCCATACTTAAACAAATTTGTAATATGGTAAGAAGATCCAAGTAAGAATTTTAATGATGTAATATCTCACACATGTGGACATTTCAGAATAATATGATCATATGGGTTTTTTTAGTTTTGATCCTAGATGATTTGTGCTAATTTTTAGGTCATATGATAAAGTGCATCAAAATATATGCATGTGCAAAGTTGACCTTCCAAGTAGGTTTTGACATAGTTGTCTCTATGGTAGGAAAATATAAGTGAGTAGATTAATAAAATTATAATTCATATGCATAAAGTTTATAATAGTAGTTTGGTATATGGATGGATCCCATGTGAGGAGATCATATGGTCCAAATATGAGATCATGCATCTAAACGTAGTAAAAGTTATTGAGGTTCAAAATGGCTTCTCAAGCATATTGAAATGGTCCCCATAGTCAATTTTTAAAAATTAAAGTTTGAGGAAGTCTCAAGGTGATAAATGATGTGAATTTGCTTTAAGAGGTCAAGAATCATAAGATGGTGCTAAGTTTTATATGTTTAACACTAAATAGAGATAAAAATTGATCCTCTTCCAAGGATCAATGGTGAGTGAGAGATCATACAGATAGAGATCAACAGTGTATATGAAAGTCAATAGGTCAAAGTGATAGGTATTTAACTTTTTTAAATATTGAGCTACATACATAAGATTGGCATAGTGCATTGAGTTAAAGTTTCAAGAGTGAATGAGATGAGGTCAACATGTTCAAGCTTTAACATTTGAGTATTGGTACCTATGTGTTAAAGATCGAATAATATCAAAGGTGCATATTTTATCTGAGCTACAAGGACATGAGATGCGATCATAATGTTTGAATTTTAATTATGACCATTGACATTTAAATATTTGAATTTAACAAGGGAAAAACTAGTGTCTAGTTTTTAAGTCATATCTTTCAATCCAAAATTGATTAGGGGTGAATCAATGAGCCCAAATAATCCAACTTCAATTATGATCTTTACAAACATTTGATCAGTTACAATAAGCATTCATGAAACATACACATCATTCATAATAATGAGCAAGAGAGACAATGCAAGATCAATAACATAGCATAAGACATACATGGGAAACCCTCTTGGGGAATAAAACCAACTAGAACCTACAATTAGAATACTATCTTATAATAACAATAACCAATTTAGATCATCTACAAATTATCAAAGAACTACAATCCCTATTTTGTGAGACTATAATCCCACAAAGTGCTACCACACCTATCTAGCTAAGTTGCAATAATAACTAAACCTTTTAATAAGTTTTGCCTTGAGAGAAGGCTGTAACCACGTTAGATGTTAAGCTTCCACAACATCACCTATGAACACATCCACCTTTGCACTAATGTCTTTAATGCTTGATGATGGACCACTAATTATCACTCTTCACCTTCACTGATACTCAAACATAAAGAGCACTATTATACAAATAGAATTATGACTAATAGGTCATAGAAATAACCCTTAAACTAATCTAATTATCAACTCATCTATAAGGCACTCTATCCATCCTTCTCTACCTAAATCACACACACAAGCCTCTCTCAAATCTTTACCAAGTCTCTCTCACTCACAAGTCTATAAATCACCATCTTTGATTTCACTATTTATAGAGAAATATTGATAATCACTACCTTGGTCAGCCATTAGGCATAATTTATCCCTTAAGGCATCTCTCACATAAAAAAATGACTCAATACAATCTTCATAGGTTGGCCATAGCATCTATGGGTCACCCTTAAGCATTTACACCTTTTAATAAGCCCCTTGTAGCTCTTATAGGTCTCATAGAGACATATTCACCCATTTAGCATACCATCAAACAAAACAAGAACATAGGACAACTTTTAAATACATGGGTACACTCATTATGTCCGTTTTGACATCCTAAAATGATCAAAATCATCTTATCTCACCTCTGCGTATGCTCAAACAAATCAAATAGAGACTTTATACGTAGGAACACCATTACTAAACATACAATCAACTTATTAAGCATTGTTTATACTAAGAGATTTATCACACCTCCAAAATACTCATAAGTCATCCTCATGGATTATATAACAATACCAAATATAAAATCCATCATGATACATCAAAACATCATCAATACAATCTCAAACATCCTTCTTGGGTCTCTTGAAGAACAAACACAAGCACATAGTCAAATTCTAGGCTCAATATCTTTGATTGTACTCACTTTCAAATCTTCAAATATATATTTATAGATGCACCTTAAAGTCCTCTAAAACTTTTCTTTTTATATCATGAGAAAGTTCTATCAATACCAAAATATATGGACCAAAGACCAAAAACTAGTTTTTCCCTTTGTTAAATTCAAATATTTAAATGGAAATAGTCATAGTTAAACCTTAAAAAGTTTGCAATCATCTTGTGTCCTTGCTACTTAAATAGAATACACACTATTTATCTTCTCCAATATTTAATACATAGGCACCAATGCTCAGATGTTAAAACTCAATCACATTAACCTCATCTAGTGAAATCTTATAATGTTGACTCCACATGATCCATTAATCTCTGTGGATCAAATAGGTCTTTAACTAGAAATGCTCACTATTAGATCAATCTATATGAACACCCACTCACTATTGGATCATTATCCTTAAATTTTCTCAATCATTAAACATCATTCACTTATCCTCATATCACTACTTCCTAACTTCTTGGATCAATTCTTACCATCGATCTTGCTCTTAATTTAAATTATGCATAAATGACTAAGTATGGGGACTAACTACAATATACCTAGAAAGCCAACTTTGAACCTCAATAACTTCTTCTATACTTAATCGCATGATATCAAATTTGGATCATGTGATTTCATCACATAGGATAATCCAACAATATGGAAAATTGATCCTAAAAAATTTGGGCATGTGAGATATAATTCCATTAAAATTCCTTCTCAAAAACTTCTATCACAAAGCCAACCATTCTTAGAATTTATTTAGGAGACCAACTTTGCTCCTGCATAACTTTTACCATGATTTAGTGCATGATCTCAAATTTAGCATAAATCAAATATGATAAAAACTAAACAATACCATATGATCATTTTCTCTTGACACCTTAACATGTGAAAGATATGACACCATAAAAATTCTCACTTAGATCTTCTTGCCATATTATAAAATTGGCTAAGTATGGTAAAACACTATCAAAATGACTAGAAGCCCAACTTTACACAAACATATATTTTGATGCACTTTGGTGCATGATCTGATTAGTACTAATAAAATAATCAAAAAAATGAGCAAACCCATATGATCATTTTGTCCTGATACCTTCATGCATGTGAATTCTGACCTAATCAATATGATTTCTTAGCTCTACTTGAACTCTTTTGCAAATTTGGCTAAATATGGGAACATAGTGAATTTTGTTTGAGTAGCCAACTTTTAACCCTCATATCTTTGACTAAAATTTGATGCATTAATTGAGATTTTTCACATAATAACTAGGGAATAGTGTGATCACAACCATATGACCAATTTCTCTTGACTCATTCACATGTGTGAATGGTGATGTCATCAAATTGCCTACTCAGAATTTCTGCCACTAGACCCAAAGTTTCTTGATGAGAATAATGATGAACCAGGTGAATTCCACTCATAAAAAAACATTCAAAGCATTTTTTACTTCTAATAGGATCCATTTCACATGTTCAAATCACCATACTCATCATTGAACCTCTCTAATCATGCCAAAATAGAAGATCAACCAGTCATACTTCAAGCATACAAGAACAAGCACATTGCACACTTTGTCATTATCATATAGACTATCAAGGCACTTCATCCACTCATGAGGACACCTCCATGACAACACCATGACATAATTTAAAACACTCCAACAATCTCCCCTTTGTCATTGATGTCAACAACTATCATATATAAAAATATACAACTCACCTTATCTTTGTTCAAGCATTCCCACAATAAGAACTTTCTCCCCCTTTGACACAATGAAAAAGTGGGCAAAAAATAATATTGAGGGCTTGAAAATACTATAAAATAGGAAAGAACCATATTATAAAGATGATACAAACTCACCCTTACCTTGAGCCTATTTCTTCTTGTCTTGACAACTTCTTTCTCCAAGCTAACACTCTTTTCAACCAAGCACTACAACTAATGAATAAAGAACACAAAATATCATATAAATATGATGGAACACACCAAGAAGCATTTTAGAGGGAATCCTCCTCATATATCTGAGCCATTACACCTTTTGATCATCTTCCTATCTTCATACACCATGAAGAACCATCACACATGCTTATTAGCCTTCTCTCTCAAGCTACCACAAGGACCACCAACATAACTTCATACCACTCACCAAAAATAAAACATGAACTAAACCAAATTGAGAAATCACCTTGAAACACACATATATTTCTCTTTTGGATAAACTAAGCAAAAAACACTCTTCTTCAAACTACGCTTGTCTAGCCTTCTTGTAGCCCTACGTAGAACTTATAGAGCCCACATCTTTGAGTAGACACATCTTCATGAAATAAAAATTCATATATGTATCAATATCATATGCCCCCTCAAGCACACTAATTTTCATCACCAAGTTCATCCTCTGTAACATACTTCCTTCACAAACCTACTATCTAATTAGCCTTCTTTATTGACAAAAGCTTGAAAATTTTGAGAAATAAAAACCTTAAAATATATATGAAGATTGTTTTGACAACCCATTTATCCCATTAAACCTATTAAGAAGCCTCAAATCTCAATTTATAAGGAAAACCACTCTTCTATCAGTGCCCAAAACCTTATAATCTCAAAACAATCAAAGTCAACAAACTTCCTTCTAGTTAATACACACCTATAAAACTTATTTCACACTTGGAAACACCCATCTCACATTTTTGGACCAAAATTTGAGCTTACACACTATTGGAAACCTTAAATTCCTATAACCCATTTTTAGGCCTACTTGTCCTTAAGCCAAAAACTTAAAAAAAATTGAGAGCACTAAAAAATATTCAATTGGCACAAACATACCTTCAGACGACAAAATTACCTAGAGCACATCAAAAATAAATGAATAGACCTTTATGATCACCAAACAGTTCCTAACATTGCATCAAACTCATTATTCCATCTAGAACAATCCATTTTGATCCTATACTACAACTCCTTTACAAACCTATGGAGCAAGCTCATGAACTTGTTGCTCCCCCTTAACCAAAGCCATTATCTAATTGGCATTATCATCTTGAGCACAAAAAATTTATTCTCCATCAAAAGGAGTCTCTTAAGAAGCATAGAAAAATACCTCCTCTACACCATAGTGCTCTACCATGGTGTTAAACTAGGAGTTTCCCACAACTCCTCATATTTCTTCTCCTCCTTGGTCATCTAATATTTGTAATTATTATTCTTCTCCTTAGGCTTAAGATAATCCACATTCTCAACCACTATAACATTCTCCTTTTCTTATAGAATTGGATTGATAATACATGGAGACAACAAAGATTCATGACATACCTTTTCATTTGTAAAATCTTCTTTGTAGTTTAGAACCTCATCATTAGGCATAGATAATTGATTTTATTTACATGATACATGATCATAAATAGCAAGATGTTCACTTGGATTGATACATACCTCAGGACTAGCTCAACAACCACCTTGGTCTTCTCTTTGAGTCTTTCTCAGTATGAGTAGACAATGAGAGCCCTTATCACTCTTTAAATTTTGAAGCATTCTTCACCATAACAAAAAAATTACTTGGACCTATAGTCTCATCACGACTCACACTTGTCACATTTGGATTCCATGTGTTGACTTGACTTCTTTCTTGCATTTTGGTAACTTGATTAAATCAATTCTATCTTGTAGACCTTTGCTTGCAGAACCTAGCAATATGACCTCTCTATTCAGAATTAAAGCACACCATACCTTTTGAAAGAAACATATATTTCCATACCTTATTTGGATAAAAATTTGCAACATGTCCTATGTCATGACAATTAAAATACTTAACTCTATTTACAACTTTTGACTAATGAACCCCATCATAGTTCCATGTAAACTCATTTCTAATAGGTCTCTTATATTCTCTATCCCTATGACCAAATTGATTAAATGTACAATAATAACAATAGAATCTTGCATACCTTATGTAATTTGGCTATCTAATATATTTTTTATTCATTTTAACAACACTTTTAGTGGTTATTTGATGATTTGTCTTCAAAGTATGATTATCATGGTTCACATTAGTCTTCATCTTGTCCTAAATATCATTCTTTTATTATTATTCATATCCAAGACTTGTTCTATCACTAGTATGCTTTTTACCACTAAGAATGTTGTCTAGATCACATGAGATTTTTTCAAATCTCAAAAATGAATTCACCTTACTATATGTTTTCTCTAACTCAGATTTCAAAGACTCATTTTTAGAAATATACCTTGAACATTCATCTTCTTTAGATTTTAGGCTTGTAGATGGAATTTCCAATTGATAACTAAGGTGCTTGATCATATATTCATGCTCCTTAGTTTATTCATTAAATATTTCCTCACACACACTAAATTGTTCTTCATATTCCTTGAGTTTAGATTTCATATTCTTATTGATCTTCTTCCCAATCTTTAGTTCTTCAAGAGCATTCATCAAAATAGTCTCACAGTCCACCCCCATCTGAATCACTCCAAGTAGACACATTCTAATGTGAGAAAATTCCTTCATTAACCATGAACAAAGCTTCATAGTAGGACCATCATCTTCATGATCATGTTTTGAGTCACTGTCTTCACTCTCATTTAATGAGCTACATTATTCTTTAGTGTAAAGACTCTTCTTGTTTTTAAGTACTTGTTTTTAAAATTTTTGAATCCTTTCTTCCTGTATGTCTTCTTTTCATAATATTGGCCTTCACCATGATCTCAACCATCTTTATTATCGTGCTTATGAGGGAACTTATGAGTAAAATGTCATGTCTCTCCATAATTAAAACATTTGAAGGGTAGTTTACCCTTATACTTCCCTGAGCTTATGTTCAATTTCTTAGTAATCAAAGTAATTATTTCATCCTTATTAATGTCATATATGTCATCCTCTTTGGATTTGTTACCTTATAACTTTTTCATAGGATTCATCTCTATCTTGAATGTAGCTTCTTCTTTTGGTGGTATATCATCATTTATTCTCATCTCAAATGCATTAAGGGTGCCATGCAATTGATCCATATTCAAATAAGTAAGATCATGACTCTCTTATATAATAGATACTTTTAGATCAAACTTGAGAGATAAATACTTAAATACATTTTGGACTACAGTTTCCTCTTCAAGATTCTCTCCCAGACCTCTGATGTTTGTCACAGTCTCATTAAATCTCTATAGAAAGGATACCATATAATATTCTTCCTTCATCTTGAGACTTTCAAATTGTCTTTTATGATTCTATAACTTAGCAAGATTGACCTTTGAATCTCCTTCAAAAGTGATCTTCATTTTGTCCCATATATCTTTAGTAGATGTATAATAGATTACCTTAGTGTATTCAGTCTCTAAAAGACCACAAGTGATAACATTCATCACCTTGTAATTGTTCTAAAATAACTTCTTATTTACAACAATAAATAGAGGAGTAATAGGAGAAACATAACCATCTAGAACATATTTCCATACATCAAACCCTAGGGATATAATATATGTCCTCACCATTGCACTCCAAAAAACATAAATGGATCCATTGAACATTGATGCTTGCTTAGTAGATAAACATCCTTAATGATTACCCATATTATACCTTGGATCACGTTCAAGATGTTGAGCCTTTACAAAAAGACCTATTATGATACCAATTATTAGAGGTATAATCACTAAGATGGGGGTGAGTGTTCGTGCTTGTTCTACAAGTGACCCAAGAAGGATGTTTGAGCCTGTGTTGTTGCTATTTCAATGTCTCATTATGAATTTTTTATTGGGAGTGTTTTAGACTCCATGATGATGATCAATGATTATTTTGGAGGTGTGATCAATATATCTTGAGTATGAACAATGGTTAAGAAGTTGACTATATGTTTGATAATGGTGTTCTTATATATAAGGTCTCTATTTGAGTTTTTTGAGCATATGTAGAGGTGATATAAGATGAATATGATAATTTGAAGATGTAGAAGGGGACATAAGGAGTTGACCTATGTATTTAAAAGTGTTCCTATGTTTTTATATTGTTCCATGCTATGCTAAATGGGTGAATAGGTCTCTATGAGACCTATAAGAGCTACAAGGGCCTTATTAAAAAGTGTAGCTACTTAAGGGTGACCCATAGATGCTATGACCAACCTATGAAGAATTTATTAAGTTATGTATTCATGTGATAGATGCTTTAAGTGATAAAGCATGCCTAATTACTGACCAAGGTAGTGATTAGCAAGATTTATTTATAAATAGTGAAATCAAAGATGGTGATTTGTAGACCTATGAGTGAGAGAGACTTGAGAGATATTTGAGAGAGGATTGTGTGTGTGATTTAGTGAGTAAAGGAAGGGTAGAGTACCATATGGATGAGTTGATGAGTAGATTATTTTGAGGGTTGTTTTTAATATCTATTGGTCATAATTTTGTTAGAAAAATAGTGCTCTTACTATTTGAGTATGAGTGAAGGTGAAGAGTGATAATTAGTGGTCCATCATTAGGTGTTCACGACATCAATGAAAAGATGGATGTATTCATAGGTGTTGTTATGGTATCTCAACATCTAAGGTGGTTACAACATCCTTACAAGATAAAACTTGATAAAATTACTAGTATTATTTCATCTCATCTAGAGAAGTGTGGTAGCACCTTGTGGGATTATAGTCTCACTAAATAGGGATTTTATTTCCTTGATCATTTGTAGATGATCTAAATTAGATCTTGTTATTATAATATAGTAGTCCAATTTTAGGTTTTAGTGGGTTTTATTCCCTAAGAGGGTTTCTCACATATGTCTTGTGTTATGTGATTGATCTTGCATTATCTCTCTTTCTCATTGTTATGAATGATGTGTATGGTTCCTGAATGCTTTTTGTAATTGATTAAGTGCTTGTAAAGATCAAAATTGAAGATGGATTATTTGGGCTCACTGATTCACCCCCCTCTTAATGATTATACCTCTAATAATTTGAACATGTAGTAAAAATCAAAGTGGTAGAGGATTTGAAGGAACATCTAACAATATGAATTTGAACATTTGGAAGTGTGTATATACAAAGATATTAAGCTACAAAGTTGATTATGTGTTTTTCATGTTCTACAAGTAACCCAAGAAAGGTAATTGATCTCGTTTTGATGTTTTTTGATATACATTAATGTATTAGTTATTATAAAGTGTTGTAGACTCCATAAGGATGCTCTATGTGAATTATGAAGGTTTGATCAATCAGATCCAGTATGAATAAAGGTTTTGAAGTTGACTATGTTTTCATTCATAATGACTGTGTGTATAGATAAGTGTTTAAATTACTTGTGCTTAAGCTAAAGGGTATTGTGATGGATATAGACACTTAAGGGGGACCTATAGATCATATAGAATGGGTCCATGATTTTGGAAAATGTTCCTATGTTATTTGTTTGCTTGAAGAAGTGTCAAAGAGCTAAATGGGTCTCCATAGGACCTAAAAATGAATTAGATCTATTTTAAAAGTGGATTGTAATTTAGTGTGACATATGTAAGATACCTTATGGGTGAATGCATGTATCGTGGCTAACCAATATGTTGATAATTCATGATATACATACATACATACATACATACATACATACATACATATATATATATATATATGGTATTTTGGTAAAGGCTTAATAGCTTGAAGGTGATCCAAGGTACAATATGGGTAGTCATCAAGGAGATTTATCTACTAAGAAAGCACTAATGTTCAATAGATCTAATTATGCATTTTAGAGTGCTAGGATGAGGACATATATTATGTCTCTAGGGTTTGATGTTTAGAAATCTATTGTAGATGGATATGTTACTCCTACTATTCCTCCATCTAGTGTTGTAGATAAGAAATTGTTAGAGAATAATTCCAAGGTAATGAATGCTATCACTTGTGGTCTTTTAGAGACTAAATACACCAAGGTCAACCATTGTAAATATGATAAATAAATATCAGACAAAATGTAGATCATTTATTAAGGAGATTCAAATGTCAAGCTTGCTAATTTTTAGACTCACATAAGGCAATTTGAAAGTCATAATAAGAATTAATAAGATACCATAACATCCTTTTTGCAGAGTGTTGATGAGATTGTGAACATCATTAGAGGTCTTGGAGAACACCTTGAAGAGGATACTATTATTTAAAAGGTATTAATGTCTCTATCCCTAAATTTTGATCCAAAAGTATCTGATATAGAAGAAAGTCATGATATTACTTAGTTGAAGATGGGTCAGTTGCATGGCACCTTTACTACCTATGAGATGAGGAAGAATTACCATTAAAGAAGGAAGTAGGTTTCAAGACTGAAATGAAGATAAAGAACAAGTTCCAAGGTAATAAGCTCGAGGAGGATAAAATTCTTAATATATATGAGGATGAACTAATTACTTTGATTTCAAGGAAATTGAGAACAAGTTTAGGCAAGTATAAAGGTAAACTACCCCTCAAATGCTTCAATTGTGGTGAGATAGGACATTTTGATAATAAGTGCCCTCATAAGTATAATAAAGATGATGACTAAGATCATGATCAAGGTCATGATGATGGCAAGAGAATATTCAGGTTTGGCAAAAGGAAAAAAGGATTCAAAAGGTTTGATAACAAGAAGTATTTCACCAAAGAAGATTGCAACTCATCAGATGAGAGTGAAGTCAGTGACTCAAAGTATGATCATGAAGATGATGGACTTATTGAAGATGAATATCTATTCATGGCTGAGGAAGGTAGTTACATAAAAATGGGTCTACTTGGAGTGCTTTAGATGATGATGAAGATGAGGTAGACTATGAGACTACATTGATAAATGCTCATGAAGAATTGAAGATTGATAATAAGATTAATAAGAAGATGACATATAAACTCAAGGAATTTGAGTAAAAATTCAATGTGTTTGAGAAAAGAATGGATGAAGATATCAAAGCATAAGTAGATATGGTCAAAAAATTTAGTTGTTAATTGGAATTCCTATCTACAAGCCTAAAAGATAAAGAAGATGAATGTGCAAGGTATGAAATTTAAAATGAGTCATTGAAATATGAGTTAGAGAAGATATATAGTAAGTTAATTTCAATTTTGAGATTTGAAAAGAGCTCAAGTGATCTAGATAAAATTTTGAATGATCAAAATAATGCAAGTAATAAGACCGGTCTTGGATACAAAGAAGAACCAGAGACTACAACTCAAGATAAGATGAAGACTAATGTGAATAATGAGAATCAGCCTTTGAAGACAAATCATCAAACAAGGAATGATGGTGCAAATAATTGAACAAAAATAAGATAAAATAGTAAAATTCCAAGAGATATGCAAATTTCAATAGTTATTTTTATACTTGTAATTAGTTTGGGCATAGAGATAGAGAATGTAGAAGACCTATTAAAAATGAATTTACATGAAACTATGATGGGGGTCATCAGTCAAAAGGTGTCAGCAAGGTTGAGTGCTTCAATTTTCATGATATAGGATACTTTCCAAACCATTATCCATTTAAAGTATGACAAGATGAGTTTCCATCAAGGAGTATGTTTTGATACAATTTTGAATAGATATGTCACATTGATAGATTATACAAGCAAAGGTCTACAAGACATAATAAGTTTTATTAGGATCATAGAGTGCAAGAAAGAAGGCAAGTGAATTGATGGAGACCAAAGGTGGTAAGTTGGAATTATGATGATTCTCCATGTCCAAGTAATATATTTTCTATGGTGGAGAATGTTATAGATGTTGAAGAGTGCTAAGAGTTCTCATTGACTACTCATGTTGTGAACAAAGAGACCAAGATCAAGGAAAAGACCAAGGTACTAGTTGAGGCTAGGTTTGAGGTAAGTATGGATCTAAGTGAACATCCTACTATTATGAAGCATGTATCATTAAAATAACATCATTTGTTAGTGCATAATGATGAGGTTCCAAGCTATAAGGAAGATTCTAGAGATGAAAAGGCTAAAGAGAAGATGAATAAGAGTAAGAAGTCTTATAGTTATAAGAGGATTCCAATGGTTACAAAGGATATATGGGCCACTCCTAAATTCACTTTATTTTATATCACTATGGTGAAAAGGATGTCTTTGTTTATGCTTCTTAAGAGAATCCTTTCAGTGGAGAAGCAAGTGGTCCTATGGTGATCTTCGAAAGGTCATAGAAGGATAGAAATGAGTGTTTTTCAATTGAAGCAGGTATGTCTAGGTGGAAAATATGTTGAGGTAATGTCATGATGTTGATAACTATATATGGAGTAATTTATAGGGTCAAATTGAAAGTTCCTATATGGCAAAAGAGGATTTGTCAACTGTCAAGATGATATTTTTTCATAGAAAGGTATGTTAACCTTATTTTATCATGATCTAGGTGGTATTGTGATTTGAAGGTATGTTAAAGTCAAATTGGAGATTATTGTTTGCTTTCAAGTTTATCAATTTATGCTTAAGAGTTTGCAGGTCCTAAAATGGGTTATAGGAAGTCAAGGTTCCTAATGGTTTGAAAGATCAAATCTTTGTTCAAAAGTATGTGATGGATGTCTTCAAGTGTGCAAGAAGTTTTAGAGGTGTGTGTTGACCAGAAGGAGGTTTGTTAACCCTATTTATTTTAAGTTTCTAGGGTTTTAGGATAAGCTATAAAATTGTTTTGCCTTATGAGTTGAGGTAAAAATATTATTAATAGGATGAATGGGCCAAATGGGTTGTCAAATCATACTTCACAAAGATTTGAAGGTTTGTGGTTCTCAATTTACTCATGTTTTTGTCAAGATGGAGGCCTAATTGACAAGTTGGTTTATGAAGGAATTATGTTGCGAAGGTTTATATATTTATTATAAATTAGTGTTCTTAATGGGATATATGAGAGTGCTCTAGATATTAAGTTTCAAGTTTTGATGTTGTGTCCACTAAAATTTATGGGCTCTGCAAGTTCCAAGTAGGGCTACAAGGAGACTAGATAGGATTAGTAAGAATAAAAGTGTTTTTTATTTATTTTCTTCAAAATATCAAGGCATGAGTATTTCAAAGAGGTTTCTTAGGTTGGTTGAGAGCATGTAACCTATTTAGTGAGTTTCATGAAGTTCTATTGGTGGTATTTTTAGTAGCTTGAGAGAGAAGGTTAGTAAGCATGTGTGGCAGTTCTTCATGATGTATGGAGATATGAAGATGCTCAAGATGTTAAATGGATTATATATCTTAGGGGGAATCCCTATTAAATGTTTTTTGGTGATTTCCATCATATTTTAGTGTTTTATGTGTTCTTTCTTCATTGGTTGTTGTGATTAGTTGAAGAAGAGTGTTGGCATGGAGCAAGAGGAAGTTGTCAAGGCAAGAAGAGGTAGGATAAAGGTAAGGGGGAGTTTGTATCATCTTTATAAGATGTTACTTTCCTATTTATGGTATTTTATATTCTTATAGATTAGTTTGTGCCCACTTTGTCATTGTGTCAAAGGGGGAGAAAGTTCATATTATAAGAGTGCTTGAAGAAAGAGAAGGTGAGTTGAATGATGTTTGTTGACATCAATGACAAAGGGGGAGATTATTGAAGAGTTGTTATTTATGTCATCCTAATGTCATGGAGGTGTCATGGTAAGTGGATGAAGTAATTTGATAGCCTAAGTTATAATGACAAAGTGTGTAATATGTTTGTCCTTATGTGCTTGAAGTTGGCTTTGTTGATCTTTAGTTTTGGCATGGTTAGAGATGTTTAGGGATGAGTATGTGAAAAGGTCCCTAAGATGTTTTCTAAGCTTTGAGTTCTTGTGTGCATAAGTGGAATTCATCTAGTTATCCATAGTTTTCATATAGATATTTTGGGTCTACTGGTAGAAAATTTGAGTAGGTAGTTTGCTGACATTGCCATTACCATGTGTAGATGAGACAGGGGAAATTGGTCATATAGTTGTGATCAAATTATTCCTTGGTTGCTATGTGATAAATATCAGGTCATGCACTTAAGTGTAGTCAAATATATGTGGGTGAAAAGTTGAGTTCCTAGGTATTTTGATAGTGTTTTCTAATACTTAGCCAAATTTAAAATAAGGCAAGAAGATCCAAGTAAGAATTTTGATGATGGCATATCTTTCATGTGTGGATATTTTAGAAAACGATGATCATATGGTTTGTTCAAATTTGAACCTAGTTGATTTTTGCTAATTTTTAGGTCATGTAATGAATTGGATCAAAATATATGCATGTGCAAATTTAACCTTCTAAGAAGGTTTTGACATAGTTGGCTCTATGAAAAAATAATATGTGAGAATATTAATGGCATTATATCTCGCACACGGGAAGATTCTAGGATTAATTGGTTATATGGATAGATTATCCCATTTGAGTAGATCATATGGTCCAAATTTGAGATCATGTATCTAATCATAATAAAATTTATTGATGTTCAAAGTTAGATTCTTAGGAATATTGAAATGGTCCCCATACTTTGTCAATTTTGCAAAAGCTAAAGTTTGAGAAAGTGTCAAGGTGATCAACAATGTACATTTTCTCCAAGAGATTAAGAAGTACTTAGATGGTGCCAAGTGTTCTATGTTTAACACTAATCAAAGATAAAGATTGAGCTTCTTCTAAGGATCAACAATGAGTAGGAGATTATACACATATATATCAATAGTACATGTTAAAGTCGAGAGGTCAAAGTGACAACTGTTTAGCTTTATTAAATAATGATCTACACACAAAATATCGATGGAGTGTGTGAGTCGAATTTTCAAGAGTAAACGAGATGAGGTCAACATGTTCAAGGTTTAACATTTGAGCATTGACACAAATGTGTTAAAGATCTAATAAGATCAATGATGTATATTTTATCTGAGCAGCAAGGACATGAGATGTAAGCATAGTGTTTGAAGTTTAACTATGATTTTTGACATCTAAATATTTAAATTTAATAATGGAAAAACTAGTGCCTAGTTTTTAGGTCGTATCTTTTGATCCAAAATGAATTTGACCATGTATTAAAAATAAAAGTGGTAGAGGACTCCAAAATGAATTTGTATATATGGATTTTAAGATTTTGTAATGTATATAGATAAAGATATTAATCTCCAAATTTGATTATGTTCGTTCATGTTCTTAAAGTAACTTGAGAAGGGTAATTGAGATCATTTGGATGTTTTTTTGATATATCTTGATGTATTAGTTATTAGGGAGTGTTGTATACTCCATAATTATTCTTTGTGTGAGTAATTAAGGTTTGATCAATCATATCTAGTATGAACAAATGTTTTGAAGTTGACCATGTTTTCATTCATAATGACTATGTACAGAGAAGTGTTTGATTTATTTGTGCTTAAGCTAAAGGGTACTGTGAGGGATATGGACACTTAAGGGGGACCTATAGATCATGTAAAATGGGTTCATACTTTTATAAAGTGTTCCTATGTTATTTTTTTCTCAAAGAAGTGTCAAAGAGTTGAATGGGTCTCCATAGGACCTAATAGTGACTTAAGCCTATTTAGAAAGTTGGTTGTGCTTAAGTGTGACCTATGTAATATGCCTTAAGGGGGAATACATGTATTTTGCCTAACCAAGATGTTGATAATCTATGATAACTCTATATATAGTGAAACCAAATGTGTTTGTATCTAAATTTGTAGGTGATAGATTTGAGATAGACTTGTGCAAGGTTTGTGTGAGGTGTATGCGTTGAAGTGAAGAAGGAAGGATAAGTATTGTGCATGTTGATTGAGTTAATAAATAGAATAGTTTTTTGACTATGTGTATGAATTTTAGGTCATGTTACTAATGTTATAATTTTGATCTTATAATTTAGGGATATGTAAAGACGTTTGATTGTGCATATGTGGATAGTTTGAGTGAAGAAGGAAAGAGATTGTGACATGCCCATGTGAGAGGCATATTTGATATAGATATAAAGCTTGTGTGGGGGTTATATATTATGTATCCATAATCAGGTGTTGATGAAATAAATTATAATGTGGAAGTGTTCAAGGGGGATCTAAAGGACTTGATCTTCCTTAGAGGTAGTTGTTCCTTGTGAAACATGTGTTTCACTAAATACCTTTGGTCAAGAGGACATGATCAATGTTTTTTGGTCTAAAGGAGTTGATCAGTCTCTTGTTTATAATTTATTATAAGATATTAGTCCATGTGTTGTAAACTTGAGAGTGGGTTTTGCTCTCCATGAGGGTTTCCAATAGGAACTATGTGTTGTGTTTGATCTTGTGTATGCATTGAATGAATGAAATCTCTTGTTAATGTTACTTGTTCAAGTTGATAAATAATGAATGATTTATAGTTTTAAATGACTCTAATTGTAATTGAAATATATGGGCTCACTAATTCACCCCCAAGTGATTGTACCTATAACAAGTATTTTTTGGTGGACTCTACTAGCCCATTACCCTTAGGGTATTTTTTGAAAGAATATTTGAGATATATGCCATGGAAAAGGGTTTTCTCACATAATATACAAATACTAAAGGACATAGCATTATCTGATATGATGGTTGATGGGAAACCAAACCTAGTCACAAGACTATCATATAACTCTAAAACTAAGTTCTTATTAGCTTCTTTGAGTACATTTGCCTCCACCCACCTTGTGAATTAATCAATGGCTATTAAAATCCACTTATGACCTGTACTAGAATGGTTATGAATCATTACTATGAATTCTAATCCCTATTGCATGAAGGGTTGTTTAACTTGGATGTGTTTTAAGGGTATCGTAACTAACATTTATTTACTGATGAACATGGCACACTTAGAACACTTTATAACCCAAGCACGTGAGTCCTTGAATAAGGTGGGAAAAAATTATCTTGGTCTAATGATCTTAGAAGCTTGGTTATTAGATGCAAAGTGCTCACCTATAGGCCCATCATGAAACTGCTCTAGTAACTTATTAATTTGATTTGATTCAAGAACCTTAAGTGCATACCTCTTATATCCTTCTTGAATAATACTCCATACATTAATATGTAAAATATGGAATGAATCTTAAAATATCTTATTTTGGTCCTATTTAATCCCATAAAACATTGGTCTATTTAGAGAAACTTCACCACATCATTGGTCTAAATAGGAGGAGTCATGTTTGTAGCTACCTACTAACTTTCATGGACTAAAAACACCATGTCTTTCTATTATTTAACCTATAATATAAGATATTAATAGATTCCCCTACATATTATTAGATTGGTAACCCTCACTTCAATATCATACTGCATACATTTTTTCACCTATCCATCCCTCTTCTCACTTAATTCCCTATTAACTATGAAATCCTTGATGCTTGGGTGAACTACCATCACAATGACTTTATTTTTATACACCATGTGTCTAAATTTTTTAAGCCATCTCATAATATCAAGGACATGTTTTTCAAAAAGGTTTATCTTTATTCATATCCTTCTAATGTGATTGAAGAAAGAAATTGGTTGTTCGAGTCCTTCATCATTTTTCTGCATGACAATAGTAGAAATGGCATCAACTATGGAGAATGCATACATGAAAAATCCTTTGTTAAAGTTAGGGTTAAGGAGGGTGGAAGATTTTTGAGATGGAATACTTGATGGCCTCAAAACTTATTTTTCCTTCCTTTCTCCATGAGAACTCCTTGTGCTTCTTGAGCATATGAGTAAGTGGCTTCACCAACTCAACAAGTCCTATAATAAATATCCTTATGAAGTTAATCTTTCCCAAGATGCTTTTCAAACCTTTATTGTGCTTGGGTAAGGGTAAAGCTAGGATTGATTAAATCCTATTATGATAAATGGAGAGACCATCCTTTGACATAATATTTCCTAACATTCTACCATCATGGACTACAAATATAATTTTTTTGGGTTTCAAAGAGATCCCAAACTATCTGAACCTATCAAACACTAATTTTGAGTGTGCCATGTTATTCTTAGGCTCTTTTGAAAATATAGTGATGTAATAAATATAGATGAGCACCATATAATTAATGAGCCCTTGGAAGGCAACATCCATTACCTTTTGGAAATGTTCCCCTATATTGCACAGTCCAAAGGGCATCTTAAAGTATGCATAGGTGCCCAACTTTGTTATGAATGAAATATTGTGTCTATCTTCTCTCACCAATATATAATTATAATAGGATTATCCATCAATTAAAGACAAACTTTGAGAGCCTATAACCTTCTGAAGAATCTGATCCATGGAAAGTAGGGGATAATGGTCTCTCAAAGACACCCTTTTATGGTATCTAAAGTCAACATATAAAAATATCTCCCAATTATTATTACTTATAGGCACAATATTTTACAACCATGAGGAATGTTTAATAAAGAATATGATCTTAGATTCAATTAGTTTTATCAACTCCTTTCTCATGAGCACCTCAAATTTGGGGTTGACTGGTCTTTATTTCTACCATACCAATTTTGTATTCTCCTCAAAATCTATGGTGTGTTGGGTAAACATAGGTTTAAAAAAATTTAAATCATGGTAATCCCATACAAATACATATACAAACTCCTAACATAATTCTATGAAGGCAACTCTTTCATCCTTGGTATTCACTTTCCCTAACTTAAGAAAATTATCTTTGAAAATATCTACCTTCTCATAATGTTCTTCTTTGGTGGAGATACTCACCTTGTCCTTCCTCAACTGATCATTTTCATTTAAGATACTATCCAGTTTCACCAATATTTTATGCAATTTATTTGTCCTCAAATGGACAATATGATTACCAAACTGATACTACAATATACCTTAGTTCTTATGAAATTTTTTTGCTTCATGTTAGAAAAAGTAAGCAATCTAACCATCTCTCTAAAAAACTTACCAAATCACCTCATTATCAAATACTAATGGCTTGCACACTAACTTGATTTTTTAATGCTGTTTGGTGTCTTTAACTCCATCATCTATGTCATATTTTACACCAATGGCATATTTTCTATATGCATGATGATTTGACTCCCTATGTATAGAATGGATATTAAATTCTTGGAAGTCCTCCAAGACATCCCAAAATCAGTGCTTATAGGCCTTCAAAAGTGGAATTTTTAATACACTAGTACCTCTCACCTATTGCACCACTAGTTCACTATCTCCATTCACTTTCAAGAGCTTGATTTATCTTCTCCTTAACGATTGTACCCCATGAATGAGGGCTTCATATTTTTTAATGTTTTAAGTGTAGATAAATTGAAACCTTAAGGTAGAATAGTACCTTTGATAAAAAAGGGAGACAAGAATAACACCTACCCCACTCTCATTATTTTACCTTGATCCATCAAATAATAAACTCCATATGCCTTTATGTTCTTGACTTGGGCTAGTGAGACTAGGCATAACAACTCCTTCTTCATGAATATATTACACACCTAATCCTACCTCCTCAATCATATTTTAGGTATCATAGCCATGGTTTTTTGCTACTCACTCATCAAAGAATAGATCTAATATGCCTTTAAGTGGTTTTTTATGCTCTTGATCATTGGAATTATCATCTTTGTCTAAAATAGTGTAGCTCATAGTCAATAGGTTGGGTATGTAGGGTTCTAAGTGGAACCTAGAAATAGGTACAAACCTAATGGTATCCCTTATGCCATACCTAATCTTAAAGACCATGTATGACTAGTCAAAATAAAGATACCCCACAATTTTTTTAGTGAAATCCATAGATATGCATAGGGAAAAATATGGAGGAAGGTCAACTACCATGGAATCTTGGGATATAGTATTACTAGGGTAGGCAATGAATACAATATTGAGGTCCTTAAGAACACCTATAGTCTTTATGGGAGACCCATACAATTTTAAGACTCCCTTTTCATTGGGTTCATATTTGATTTATAACTTATCATTTATGGATTTTGGCATTGCAAAATTACTAGAACTATTTTCTATCATACAAGTGTGAACAAGGGAGTCTCCTATTATGAATAATAATTAAAAGTGAGGTGGTTTGACTACCTTGAGATCTTGGGATTCATTAGGTTGACTGTCGTTAATAAAAACTACACTTACCTTATCAACTTGCTTATCCATGGCATGAAGCTTAGAGAACTCTTATTAAAGGAGCTCATTCTATGTTGGAATGAGTATGACATCCCACATATGAATACTAACATTATAATTATTCATGTATTCTACAATGTTGAAGGTAGAGATGAATGTCTTAGGATGTAACTTCAAATTAGAAGAATCATTTACAGCTTGTGTGACTTGGAGAATGAAACGACTTTTCTGCTACTTCCCATGTCCTTGTGATGTTTGTTGTGTGGGAAGTGTTTTTTGGATTTTACCTTGAGTGGTATTCTATTGATTTTTTGGAGATGTTTTGGAGTTTATTTATACCTCCCCAAACTATCATCAACCATCCTTATCTTAGCCCTTGTGTGGGATACAATTGAGTTATCTACCTTGAGCATATTCTACCCCTAATTTGTTGATAGTTGCTTAAATGAGTGCTCACCTTCTTGAAAGTTTAAAAAATTGGTTTTATAAGGTGCCTTACTTCCATTTCCTCCTTGTTGACTTAGTACTTCAGCTAGGGTCATGAAATGGATGTCTCCATGAGGCATTAGTTAACCTTCCTTGTGTTATGGAGGAAACATGTTATCATGTGTTAAAAAGGGAAGACCCTACTGCATATAATAAGTCTAACATCCTTCACCACTTGGAGCCATTGTCATCTCACTTGATTTCCCGCATGGAGTAAACCACTGTCCTTCTTATGAATAATTATTCTGAGTTGGTACCAAGACCCTTGAACTATTGGAAACATTAGGGTTGAAACTATTATAATTTCTAGCCTTTGTAACCTACCCTTGGAATTATTGGTTAGGATAATAAGGAGGCTTATTATATGGGTAAGATTGATAATGAGATTTTTAAGGGAATTGATATGGCCTATAAGGTGAATTTTACTACCTTTCCAAGTCTACTAGTTAGTTATTTTGAGATTTGAGTAGTCCCTCTATCTTACCCAACCTATGTACTTGGCTTCCATCAAACTAATACTAATTATTTGGGGTTGGTAATGGGGCAATGTTGGGGCCTGGTGGTTAAATTTATAGGAATAAGGGAATGAGGTGCCTAAGAGTAAGTTTTTTTGCTTGAATTAGGTAGTTTTATACTCTTATGGATATCTCATAATATTCTAGAAAGGTAGTCCCCCCATTGACTATATCATCATAGCTACATTAGAATTCAAGGCCCTTAGATAGTAAAATAAGGAATAATTAGGGGTGGGATTGATGATGATAGGAATATTATCCTAAGTTTTTTGAAACTTATAATTTAAATCTACCATGGATTCTTGAGGGATAACTTGACTGAGGTGAGTTGTTCTACTAAGGAGACATGGTCAATCCTATCCTCAAGATGTTTACATAAATTCTCACCAAAATCATCCCATGTGTTTATAGAGGAAGGTGTAGGACCCTTATATCACTGAAGTGTTTTCCCCCATAATGAGGTTTCTAAAAGTCTCATGGCCACATTCTCTTGGGTTATGTTATGTACTAATCATATATTATCTATGTTTGTTATGTGATCTATAGGGGTGGTTAAATTCTCTCATGTAAATTAGGGAAGACTTTTAAGGGCAGTAGCTAGGATATCACCAAACTAGTTAAGGTTTAAAGGATTGCCACCATTAAAAGTTATATAAGATTACATCATAGGTCTTATCATTGGTATTAGAGGACTTGTAGTAGAATTTGTTTGGGTAGAATTAGGATAATTGGGAGTTTTAGGATTAGGATTAAACCTATATAACCTCTTTCTTCTTGCAATATCTAATGATAGTTTAACAAATTCAATATTGTTCCCTTTTGAAGAAGATATAATAGACACATTTTGCATGAAATTACCTACAAATCTATCACTGAATATTTTTATCCTTTATACATCCTCTAATGTTGTTAAAGCATGTCCCAATGTCATTTTAAGGTTAGTCCCACCAAGCATGCTAGAACTATTATCTACCCGAGTCGCACCCTATTGAGGTAGACTGTTTAAATCCACCTCAAACTTGGACTAACATGGGATTGACCTATAGGTTTTGGGATATCTATAGTCTAGGTAAAACCTCTAGGTTTATGGGGTTAGATCCCTTGATTTATAACTTGAATTATCTCTCTAAGTCCTAATTATATTGGGATGAAAAGAGTAAAAGTGAAAAATTATAAGGAAACCTACACTAAAAGTTGTGATGTACCAATACTTGACTATGCTCTCTTGTTTTAACCCTTAGAAACACTTATGAATCTAAATAGACTAATAACTAATTATACCTATAAATAAATACCTAGGCATTAATATTTCATGTGAAGGTCAAGTGGAATTTTTGAAACTTAAAGGCTAAGAACCTAGATCTGCACAAGACATTATTAGCTCATCAACACATTAAAAACACCCCTACCTTTCAATGCTTCACACAACCTAAATAGATTAAAAATAGGAAATTATATGCATGAAAGGACCTAAAAAAAGATAATGGAACTCATACACTCTAAAAATCAACTATCATAATGCACACTAACTTTAAAAAAATAGGTCTATAACTATTCTTCTATTGATTCAAAGGCACAAGGTATAATTTTGGTAGAGATTTTCTACACGTAAATGAGGGATAAGAAAAAAGAGATCAATGCCTCCTTATATATAATGTTCATGAGATATGAGAGAAGGATCCAAGAATAGGAGGGGCCATGAATGAGACCAAGGTGGCCATATGGTAGTTACAATAGTCATACTCATTTCTTCCGTGAGTTGACACTCTTTAATGATTCCATTTTGGCATCTAAGGAGAGGTGGTGAAGAGTGAATCAAAATTAGTAATCCTCATCAAAGTTTGACCACACCATAAAATAGTCCATCATTCCTCTAATGATAGATAAAAAGTGAAAATGGGGTGTGAATAGGCCTTTGAGAGGTGTTGAGTAACCTCATCTTCAATGTGCATGTTGATTTGGATTTGAAATTATCTACATTCCTTGATAGTGATATTCAACATGAAATATAATTGCCTTAATGGCAATTAAAAACACCTCAATATGGATCACTAATATCATAATGTATTTCTACACCTAGGAGGACCTTCTACAAGATGATTAAAGAGGTCTCACTTATAATTTCCTCATCTCTTTATTCATATACTCCTTGGGTGATTTATATAGTTAAACCAAATTCTCAAGTCATCTGATAAGTCTTGAAATCTTCTTTGAGTAACCTTATATATCAACATTTATAACTTTCATATATCCTTCATTTGTAACTCATCTACCTTGCATGGATATGACACTTAGACTAGTTCCACAAACTAGATAATTAGGCAAAGTTAGCAAAGATACCTAAAGGAAGATATATGAACACTTATATCCTTAGAAGATGAGAAAAAGTCTAAAAATAAAACTTACCATGGTTTAGAATCCTTGATTATGTCTTTTACCCCATTTTCCACTTAAAACCCTACAAATTTACATTTCTTAGAGGTGTTTGTACAACCTCTATATAATCAAGTACCATGGACATGACCTCTCCTAAGTGGATAACATGTTATCGGTGTTAGTTAAATGATTACTACATATTTATATGCATATCTCACCAAATATTTTTAGTTAAGTCCTTATTAGGGATTTATAGGGATTTAAGAGTGCCTAGGACTCTTAGTGATGGTTCATAGAGATCAAGGATTGAATCTCAAAAATAATAGCACTAATGCATGTTGATAGATCCCTCTACCTCTCTTGAAGTGTTTTACTTCTCATGAATTTTTTTTGTATAGTTGTGATGATTTAAAAATGCTCTTCAGGTGGTAAACATGCATCTTGAGTAGTCTTAGGGTGTTTGTAGGCCAAAAGGGCTAAGTTTTGGATTCTCGTAGAATTAAAATTGAACAAAAATCTTATAAACACCATGATGTCCTCTTCCAAGAAGTCTTAGCCACCCTTTTTTCTCAAATTTATCTTTGATCCACCTTCTCGTGACACTATTCTAGTAGAGGTGTTAGACCAGTCTATCTTCAAAAATGAACCTTGAATTTTTCCATCACATTTGGGTTATGAAGCACTTGTAACTTATATTCAATATGTATATCATCTCACTTGTTGCATGGAGAAGTAATATTGGATTTATTAGGTCATTTGGCTTATATTGAATGCATACAACCATCCTATCTCAACATTTTTTCCTATTTTATTGTAGAACCAATCATGAATGTCATTTTAGATGACTACTAAAGGGATATTTAGAAGCTTTATGACCCATTCTCCCTCCCTAACCCCATAATACACACAAAACTTCTCATTTATTTTATTTTAGTCTCAAAATAATCTTCTTAATCCTATTACATATAGTCTAACTTGTACACATGTCAACCAATGAATTTTCATTATAATTAGAATACCTTAGGAGACCTTGAAGATCATTTAAGGATAAAAAAACTCCATCTAGATGTGTTTTGGGGAAGAATCCACCATCATGTAATGTTTGGGGTTTAGGTAAGGTTTAGGGCATCTACCATCTTAACAATGGTTCATAGCATATATATGTCCAAACCAAAACCAATTTCCATGAACCTATATAGAATTGACCTATTCATATTTCCTCAATATCTTGGGGTCCCATGTAGATAGTGTGTGGAGAGGGGAGCATTTAAAGGTTACATTCATGGTTTCTATTAACTAATTTTAGCAAGTTAACTTCTTAAGGATAATTCATAAAAGTTATCCCCTCAATGACTATAATTATTTAATGTATTTTTATTCCATAGGGGGACTTAAATTTCCCCAAGAGCCCTGGGCCTGAGCCTCTCTATGGTGGAGTGTACACACACACTTAAAATTACATATTGAGCTTACTATGTTTAGGATTTAAGACTTGAGTAGGGTATTGAGGTCATTCTAGAATTTTTATTAATTCCCTTAGCTTAAAACATTCTTATAAAGGCCCAAAACAC
>JARHVA010005619.1:112500-212500 GCA_037957365.1 Torreya grandis | reverse complement strand
AACATATTAAACCTTTATAAAAAATAAAATGAGCTCTATAACCTTGAAAATTGACTTTGACTCCTCATTAGACAACACTAGGTCTCTTTGCATGTTAGGTCTTATATTACTAGTCACATTTTAGAACTTGAATATACCTTAAAACATATTTTAATAATATATAAACCTAATAACAATGTAATAAATCCTTATAACATGATTATACAAGATCATAATCATTAAAACTTGATCATGAAGCCTCATCATGCCACCTAGGGTCTTAAGACAAGGTCTATAAGAAGACCACTAATGATGAGCATACCCATTTGTCTCACTCTAAGAGTCATGTGACTGATTAAAAAACTTAATAAAATGATATAAAACTTAATTAAACACCTTAAATATCAAACATATCTATATCACCATGAACATGCCTTTATAAGCCATATTCATACTCAAGGACTAGTCCACTATACAAACCTAATATGCAACATATCACTTTGAGATATTCAAGACACCTACTATGGCCCATTAATAACTTATATATATATTATATAGGATCAAAGGCATTACCCATAATTATATTTTCAACAAGTCTCCTTAGACTATATAGGACACTATCCAAAACTGAACTAGCCTTACCAAGACATGAAGATAGTCTATTTGTCTCTTCTCATGAAGCACCATATCAATGAGCCACCTTATTATGAGCCAAAACTTGAATTAAAAAATACTTTGATATCAATGATAATACAAAAACACATTGCACAAATGAAAAATTATAATATAATGTTCTCAATTAGTATGCTCAAGGTGTGATGAACCTATAAAATGGCTCACTATATCCATAAAATATCATCCTTTTTCTTGCATAATAAGTGGATATAAATGTAGTTTCTAAAATTATGGTTTATTTAGAATAAAATAATAAGTATATATCATGGCTATGTATTTATAATTAATTTTTATCTATTTGTTAGCTATATCTAATGATTATTTAGGAAAAGATGTCAATGAGTGCATACACAGTTCATACTAAGCTAAGATTGATTCAAAGTATGAAGAGTAACCATTCAAGAATAATGTTGAGGAGTAGTGCTAGAATCTTATACAATAAGATCTAGAATTTTGGTCATGAACTCCTACAATCTTGCCATAAACTCCCACAATAACTATGGATAACAATAGGATTGATACAATAGCTACAGATTATAATAAGCTTGTTATAATAGATACAGATTATAACAGGCTTGTTATAACAACTATGGATTAAAATAGGCTTGATACAAACTAGATACATATTATATTAGACAAGCTATAAACCAGATATGGATTACATTAGACCAGCTATGGATTACATCAGCCATCTATGGATTTCAATAGGCTTGCTATGGATTTTAGCAAGCTTGTTACAAATTCTAGCAGGTTGCTATAGATTTCAGTAGAACTACTATAAAATTCAATAAAACTTATATAGAATTATTTAGAAAGTTTTTATAAATGTATTCTAATGTTATTTATATCATGAAGAATGATTTCCATTTATATTATTTCTATATATATATTTCTATAGACTTTCCATTTATAGATTATATTTAAAGATAGGTTTATTATAATAAATTACTCTCTCCATATTTTGTGGAGATTGAGATAAGATAGAGTATCTGGGTTGTTACACTTAAATAAGGTCTTAGTTGGAAGAATGAAATTATAAATACAACCTTCTACACCTGAATGAATAATGAACCAATACACTTTTATTTCTATTATTCTAAGTAACCTATTCTAAAACCTGTGTTCTAAGTGAAAACCTCTTTTGAGGAATGAGCTAGCCACTCATTCCAAGGAAGATGGATCAATGTATTTATATTTATTTCTTTATTTTATAATTTAAAATATTATTATTTTATTTCTTTTTTTGTTGTAAACATTCCTTTTTATATAGTTTGTGTGAACCTACAAGTGTTTTCATTTTTTTCATTTATTTTTAATTTAGTAATTTACCTTCTGCATGTGTTATTTAATTTTTTAAAGTGTGATTTACTTTTTGCAAGTGTGATTTACTTTTTTTAAGTGTGATTTGATTTATGCAAGTATGATTTTCAATTATTTCAAGTGTGGAGTATGATAGAAGGGACCATTTTCCAAATATATCTTTCTCTTATTGTAGTTAGCCTTTAGACATTATCCCTAAATTGACATTATTAAATGAAGGGGATTGATGACCTCCATCAGGGTGGTTTCCTATAGTTGGTCATTTTCTACTTTAGCTAGGGATAATTAGGTTTTTTTCATATGGTTTAGACTTGGAATGAAGTTTAGATGAGTGGATAAGGATTATTTATGAGTAATATAGGGGATGGAACATGGAAAGTAGGGTTGAAACATAGTGGAAAGGTAGTGAAAATAACATGAAATGGTAGAGTTGTAAAAATGACATGTAATGAAGCATGTAAGCCATTACGAGACATCCCATAGGAACCTTGAAAACTCTAATACACATACCTATGTAAACATATCACTTTAGAGGTATAAAATGGAATATACAGTCAAAAATTGAAACCTAAGAATCTCCAAGAAACCTTAACATTGGCTAAGAAACCTTAATTTTTGCTAAATTGATTGTGTAAGCTTTAGAGGCAGGAAGGGTGGTTTTTAGTCCTATGAGGCTATCATGGATGTTAAGGGACCTTATCATAAGGATATGATGATGACTTATAATCATTTCAACACTCCATTTCATACTTTTGAATATGTTTAAAGGTTATGATGGTAAAATTGAGAAACATAAAATGTTCCTACATAGTGGACTTCATATGCATATGATCCCTTTCTTTGAAGACACCCTGAGAAGATAAGAGGATAATGTGAACATCAAACTTTATCATAGAGATATGGGGAAGATTGGAACACCTAATTGGATTTTCCAATGTAGTCAACTTCCTTGAAAAAGGTACTCAACACTCTACTTACTCTCTAAATATGCCTGCAGACTATAAACTTTGCCAATCTAAATGTTTGTTAGTTCCAAAAGCTCACACATGTGAGAAAAAAACTTTAAAATCCATAAAAGGTTCTTTTAAGACCTGATGAAATAGGAAAAACCATTGTTTTGGCCAAATAAGTTAGAAACCCATAAAAACCATTCCATTCTACTTGGCTTTTGTAGACATGAGTGATGTTCAAATCCCTTAAGATATTAAAGAATGTTCATAGATATTAGGGGACTAATCTAGAGACCAATTCCCATGAATGAAATATAACCAAGTCTACTTACTTTGGCTAAGATCGTGGGTCTTCATTCTCATTCCTCTATATGGTTTGAGCACAAACCTATAGTGTTATCCACTCTTACCAATGATTTCTATGGGAATGTGGGTCAGTTTTGAGCTCTCTAAGAACTAAAACACTCTAGTTTCTTCCACACTTTACATCAATAACTTCCCATGATATATACCTAACTCTACCTGAGTTAGTCCATACTATACAGATTTGTAGCATTTGAAAAACCTTTGTATCCTATAATTTCCCTACATTTTCTCAAGTTTCAAACCAAAAAGAATTGTTAACTAGCATGATGGAGGTAAATTAGGGGCCATGTGATGTTTTTAAATCCATGGTATGAATTTGGGTAGCTAAAAATACATAAATTAGCATGTGTGGGTCCCATTAGAGAGGATTTAACTATTGACCTTTGTGTAAATGGGTTCAATGGTACACGAAATGCCTTAATAATGGATTAATGAAATTTATGAAGTCTATTAAAGGTGTGGATGGTGGTTTAGTGGCCCATTAAGGTCAAATTAGGTTTCAACATTGACAAAAATATTGATGTTAGGACACACACATTACCTTAAGGAGGCATATCAAATGAATATCATGCTAACATTTATAAAGAGACCTTTAAAACCTATCAAATACCTCAATTGGGACCTAGAACACTCTCATGTTGTTCTTAAAAGTTTAAAAATGAACATACCTCAGATGAATAGGAAAATCAAAGGTGTTTATTATTATTCACTAGGTTGCCTTATCAACTCACCTCTACCATGACACTTTTGAATTTTGATGCTTCATCAAATTGACCAAGGACCTTTATACATGTTCAATCATTATGAAAACACTTGATATAAGTTTAAACAAAGGTAAGGAGGATCATCAAGCAATGTTATAGCATTAAAAGATAATGAAATATTTGAATAACCCAATCTCATAGGGTGAATACAAACCATGAATATTAATTATGGATTAGAATTCTCAGACCTTAGGTTGACCCCTTTCTAGGTCTGAGATTAGAAAGTGGTCAACATAATATTTGGATGTTATTCTTCACTTTTGGTTGTTCTATCTCTTAAAATGGAAATATTATCACCTTAGAAATCAAGTTTAATATTATCATTAGACTTATCTAGTGTGAATCTATTTACTTTATCAAAGTATCCCTTAATACCAAAAAAAATTGATAAAATTATGATCAATCAAAAAATTAGCAAGATATGTCTTGGGACTGAGAGATATAGGAAATTTAATGTAGATCTAAATGACATGTACACAAATAAATTTTAGTAAAATGTTCAATTACATACCTATGATATCTAATAAAATTAATGTTAAACATGTTAAATTCATTATTGTTATCAATCATTATATTCTTGCATTTATTTTCTTATATGTAAGAACCAATGAACAAAGTTTGCGTAGTTGGAACAAAGTATCGGTTAGTAGATTCATAACCTTGTTTGGGACACTAGTATTCTAGGTGTATATTTATTAGGAACTTTTTTCATATGCACGTATTTTATACGTAACTCTTCTTTAGTTATATATTCTTTATGAAACTCTTATTTAATATATGTCATAATATGCTAATCAAATATAGTTGTGGAATTTCCCTAATAAGAAGATTTAATAGATTATAAAGTTAAATTATTTAATTTTCACTATAATTAATTCATCTATTAAATTCATTAAGGTCCTCTGAGTTTTTGAATTTTTTTTTTTAGCACCTAAGAAAATTTAACATCAAATTTTCAAATAGAGAAGTCTTCGTTAACTTGGCCTAGAGACATTTTATGGGTTGATCATAGTGATAAATATCAATTATTAGCTATAAATATAAATAAATCTTAAGGTCATACTAATCTTGTAAATTCCTACAAAAATGAGAAATCAATTATAAATTTTTGGAGACATTATCATAAAGGAATAAGAATCTAAAATCACTTCAAAATAACATCACTAGAGCCAATTCTAAACACACATGTACATTAAACCTGCATAATTAAAATTTTATAAATACAAAAACTAAAATATATATTTATATTGATGTTTTAAACACACACACACACACACACACACACACACACACACACACACACACACACACACACTAGAGGGAGAAATATACGTAGTTTGATCCTTCTTTAGAATATTAGAATGTAGACAATTCTTAATCACTCAATGGGAATGGTTAAGGTTATCCAACCCAACTTACTAACCATGTCCAAGGGTCATCTTAAGGTAAAAATTGAGGTTAAGGCTTTAAAGGAATGAAAATGACAATAGGAATCAATACACAATATTGAAGGTAAGTGCACACACATGAATCATCTACAAGCATAGGTGAAATGGTTTAAGGTATCATAGACCTACATAGTAGATAAAGACACTCCCTATAAAGGTAGAATAGTACTAGTCAATGTAATATTCTCACTATTATCAATAGGGTTATAGATAAAATTTACATATCTAAGTAGTGATGAATCATTTAAAAAATATTTATAGGATATGTGATGACTTTCATGACCAAAAAAAAATATATAAATAATATAATTAAATATCTCTCTTAACTCTTTAACAATTTTGAATCATCTAAGTGTTATATTTATCCATTTCTCAAGTCAGATTAGGGTGTTATTATTATGTTTTACATAGTTTTATTTAACCTTATTTTTACATTATTTAGATCACATCAATTGAAAATAAGTAACTTATTCTAGTGAACCCAACCATTTATCTGACCACCATTAGACCATATTATTAAATACCTTAGGGTTTCATATTTTCTTAGTGTTTTAGTTTTATATTCTACTATGATTTTACTTTTATATATAATTTCAGATTTTTCTTATATACATACGTAAAACCTTAACATAATTAATATGGATGAAACTATTAATGTATATTATCATACATAAAATAATTATATTTATTTTCATGACATTTTTGATGATATAAATAAGCATGTAATTACATAACATATTTAAATTAATCCACATATGATTGATGCATTTTAATATATAATAAGATACAAAACAAATATGATTAAAGAACCCACATTTGAGAAATAACATGTTGAACTCTTCAATGATAATACATTACATTTTTGAAGCATATGTCCTACAATAGGTTTTCATACCATTATTCCAACTATTTTTATCAATACACACATGTGTACACACACACACACACACACACACACACACACACACACACACACACACACACACACACACACACACACACACACACACACACACACACACACAACTACATAAGTGATGCCTACATGATGGTTCTACCTACACAACATACTTTTGTGTCCTCTGGGATTACTATTTATGTGATACCACCTATTGATAATAAATATAATGTGACTTAAAATGAAACACATTTATAAATACTTTTTAATCTTAAAGAGAAGGTTAATCTAACAGAACAATGTTCTCATAGAGTGGGTCATTTGAAAAACCCTTAATAATTATTACAAAACACTTTTTTCCTAAATATTTACACTATAATTTAATTATAGGATTATTTTCATCAAATTTTACACCATTCAATGGTAAATATGATTGAGAACAACATCTTTTATCCTTCCATGCTATATTTTTATACTATGCATCTAACAATAAGTTACCTACAAAGATTTTTCCTAGGAGCCTTAAAGACTATGTCTTATGATGATTTATAGAATTCCTCTCCAATAAGTAAATTATTTAAATCCATTGTAAAAAATTCATGACTCAATTTTATTTAATTAGTGAAAAGGTATCATATGCACAAATTTTAAAACTCAAGCAAGGACCTAAAGAGCCCATTATTGATTACATGTTTCACAATAAAACCATGGATTCAAAAATGATAATTCATATGGGTAATATTGAATTATAGTATATATTCAATAAAAAAATTAATCTCACCTATCCTTGAATATATTATGTTCAAATTCTTCCAATCTTTTGATGACATGTGCCACATTGTTAAAGGACATGAGGTTAAGGCAATTTCCATGAATGAGCTAAAGTCTAGGATTAACCCTCCCACATATTCTAATTACACATTTAAAATAAAATCACCATTAAAATACAATGATAATTATACTAATAATGAGGCTAAAATAATGGTGTATGTAGTTTCATAACCTATTTATAGATTTATCCTATCATCTCCTCAAAGGAGGAAATCTACGTGATTATTAGAACCTCTTCATCAGGTGTTATAAAAGTTACACAAGTGTAATATCATATCTCTTCCACAAAAAATATATGTTGATATAATAAATTTGTGGCCCAAAGGGTTTAATATCAATGTAAAATGTGATTGATATATATGTGCAGGATATTCAAACAATAACTATTTTTACTTGAGACATAACATATAAGATTAAATCAATAATAACACTATTGAACTCAATGATGTTAATACACCTATGAATGATTAGGTTTCACAAAATAATATGGAACTTAAGATATTTTTGGATACATTTCATAATAATAATGCACAAGAAACCAATATTATTCTTTAACTACATATGACTTACAATGCACATCCTCTTATGACTTATTATGCTACAAGAATTAATAAGGTTCAACATATAGATGGGATTATTAGTATAATATTAAGTACATAAGTACATATACATAAATTTTTTTTGATGATAATTGTATTATTTATGATGATCCTACAAATGCACCTTTTTCATATGTTATTTCATTAACTTACATCTAATACACAATGTTATAGTTCATAGCAAGTCAAGTGAAACATATGGATTATAACATTACTTACTAGTCTTGGGTACACACATAGAGACATGATGGGTATGTATGATAAAGTAAAATAATCCAATGGAAAGTAAAGAAATATCTTAGGGTAATAGTGTTACCACTTATGTTAAGTCTTACATCTATTACTACTTAGTTCCTAGTTTTTTCCAATATTGGAACATTCAACATGCTATTAGGAAATCCATGGAAATATAATATATGTGTAATAAAAAATTGTATACATTTATGCTTGAATTATATTTATATAAATATATTCATTAAAATTTTAGGGATTTTATGAATATCCTATCCAACTCACGATATTTCCTTGAGCACTTACACAATATCCTATTGTAAAACCTACATAGGTTCCTCCTACAAAGTAAAATTAGAGATGATTTATTGATATTCCTCAAATACACATTTTATAAATCCATTACATTACTTATCTTTTCAATTTTATGATACATTACCTAATCGATAATGTCCTAAGAAATTTTTATATAAATCTTGTGATAATTATTCACAAAGAACAATGAGACTTTCTCCTAACATACAATGAAGTCAACACGTTATTATGACTACTATATTTATACATTTCTTACATAATCATGTTGAATATGATGATGATGATGATGATGATGATGGATATTTTATAATGAATGATCATTTATCTAATTCAAATAATGATAAACATTTTCCATCTTCCCTGTGATATGTGACATTCACAAATTGATCCATAACCTACTTGTGAGTATTCCATTGCTAGGATGATATGTTAGTCAGAGCATGCTTCAAAGTAACAAACCAAAAAAAAACTAAAAATAACAAGAAAAATTAAAATTACCAAATAATTACCTAATAATGACATGGTTTGTTGGTACACATGATTGGTTGATGTTATTTATCATATACATTATGAATTTCATATATATTATCTACTCACACTATTTTTAGGTATAGATGAGTTGGATACAAGATGTATAGGTTGAATATGATATATAGGCATACATATGCATGACATTATCTACACCTAAGGGAAACCTTTTTACAATATGGGAATGCCTACATTGGGAACATATTTGTACACTCATCAAGTTGTATCTTTATATATTTATCCACTTATCATAGTATAATATTTTGAAATGAATATATATTGATTATACTTTATAGTGTTATTTCATGTGAATATTGTGATTTGATATACTAGATTGTGACATTGATTTATTATGTGGACTAATATTACTTGATTCATGTATGCTTGATATTGATGATTATGACATTGTGTGATCATTGATGTGTGTTGTATTGTATGTTTTATGAGTATATTGACTATCTCTTATCATGTCACGTGTCATTATGTATTAGAGGATACTCTAGTTTATGTCATCCATGGATACATAAGATATGTGTAATAAAATATTATATACATTTATGCTTAAAGTATAGTGATATTGATCTATTTTTTACAATTGTATGGATTTTATCAGTATCCCATCCAACTTGAGAAATTCCCTTGGCCACTTCCATAATAGTTTATTGTAAAACCTATATAGGTTCATCTTATGAAGGAGAATTAGAGACAAGTTATTTATCTTCCTTAATTAAAAATCTGACAACATCCATCTCATTAATAATATATTCAATTTTATTATGCATTACCTAGTCGATAATGTTCTAAGAAATTTTTATATAAATATTGTGATAATGATTCACAAATAACGCTAAGACATTATCCTAACATACAATGAAGTCCAAATGTTATTATGACTACTATATTTATATAATTCTTAAATGATAATGTTGAGTATGATGATGATGTTGGATATTTTCCAATGCATGATCACTTATCTAAATTAGACAATAATGAACATGTTGTATCTTGGCCATGATGTATGACATTCAAAAATTGATACATGACTTATATGTGAGAATGCCATTACTAAGATCATAGGTTAGTTGGAGGATGTTTGAAAGTAAAAAATAAATAAAAATAATAAAAAAATAAAATATTTAAAAGTACAAAATAATGACCTAATCATGAAATAAATTATCGGTACACATGATTGATTGATGTTATTTATCATATACATGGTGAATTTAAAATATCGCATTATTTTTAGGTGTACATGAGTTGGATGTAGGACATATAGGTTACATATGATATATGGACATACAGATATATGACATTATCTACACCTAAGGGAAACCTTTATACATTATGGTAATGCCTACAGTGGGATAACCTTTACACACTCATCGGGTTCTATCTTTCTATATTGGTCCATTGATCATATTATAATGTTACACATGAATTTATCTTTCTTATACTTTATAGAGTTTTATTTATTATGAATATTTTATTTTGATATAATATATGGCGAATTGATTTATTATGTGAACTAACATTGATTGCTTCATGTATGCTTAATATTGATGATTATGACATTGTGTGATCATTAAAATGTGTTATATTATATATTTTATGAGTGCATTGACTATGTCTTATCATGTCATACATCATTATGTGTTATAGGATATTTTTGTCTAAGTCATGGCCTTTGCATATCTGTCTACCTTAGTCAAATTTGTGTCATGTCTTGAGTGCTTGTGTGCTTCATGATCATTATATTATATGCATGTTCACATGCAAGGTTACATATATTATTAATTTTAAGATTGGTGTTGTGATTTATATCATGCATGCTTTGATTTTTCAATGTCATGATTTATATTGTAAATCAACTATGATTTGTATTACTACATGCCTAATTTATATATCTACTTGACATGATGTGTCTATTAAATTTTCCTTGGATTGCATGTTTCATATGTGCTTGAATGATCAAATATTTATACAATGATAAATTAGATCATTTTTGCATGCATACATGATCTTATTTTTATACATACCATACGTTGTACATAAATATTTATTTCAAGATGAGTGATTCACATGTTTCATCCCTCATATAAAAATGGGGGAATACAATTGGATTGTCTTAGATATTTAAGTAGTGACAAACCAAAACCTCAAATTTTATGTTTGATTAAATGATTCTAATAAGTCTGATTGAGGAATATGTGAGACATATGTGTGGAATTCTAAAGGATTGTGAGGAACAATTTGGGGACAATAAAATTTTGATATAGATTATGGGTCACATTTACTAGATTGAGATGTAATGTTATGACATGATGAGAAACATATATTGGTATTATATATCACTTTCAGGTAAATATGTATAATATTTGGGGAATCAATGTTGTTATGTAAACACTTATCCATTTATATGTTTTTATCAATGGGGAATAATGGTAATACATAAGCACATTGGGTATAAAATTAATTTTTAGTGCTTGATCCTTTTTAGTGAAAATATATTTTAGGGTTCCACCTTTACATATGATGTTAGTTTTGGGGTTTATAAAAATAATTATTATGATATTTGATACAATTCACTTGATATTTTTATGTGGCTAAAATTTTATAAACCCTTTCTCTAATGGTTGTTGAGGTATTAAAACTTCTCAACACATGGTTTCAATAGTTTCATCTCAAGTTAGGTATTCATGAGAAAATAAACCATGTAAATTAATCATATATTTTATAAATTAAAAATTACACATGAATTAATTGTACATAATTATAATTTATTTATTTATTTAATATAATAAGATTAAATAAGGTTTTGGTATACATACTAGACCCAATAGTCTAATGGAACCAACTAACTACAACCATGCAACTAACTTAATTTTGTGTCCAACATGCCCCATTTTCTTCAAAATGGGGGATGCCTCTTCTGAAATCCCATGAAATAGAGATCTAGGGTACTTTATTTATTCTTGATGGTTTTTTCTAAACTTAAATCCTTGGAATATTATGTCTCCATAATTTCCCCAATTAGAAACAAGCCTTATTTATTTTTATGACTAAGGTAGACTTGTTATTTTATATATTATGGTGTTAACATTACAAATCTACCTTTGATAGAAGTTACAAGAGTTCATTACTTTCTTAGAGTATTAGGCCTATCACCCTTTGTGGTAAATATAAATCTTAATGATAGATAAGTAAGTGTTAAATGTATTGCATGTCTTTTTCACTTTTTACTTAGTATTTTTTATGGATGTCACAGAGTTGGATCCTAACTTAATCAAAAGGTGCCACATCATTGAATTGTCAGAGTAGCTAATCCCTAGACTTATCAAAGATGTCAGATTATAGGGGATCCTAACCCAATCCAAAGGTACCAAATCACTAAGCTATCAGAGTGACCAATCCCTAGACCTATCAAATATGTTAGATCTCAAAAAATCCCATCCTAGTTATAAGGTTCCACATCACCAAATTATTAGAACAGTTAGTCCCTAAACCTATTAGAGATGTTTGAGCTTGGGATAGCCCAGCCTAATCAAAAGGCACCAAATTAACCATTAAATCAAATGAACTAGTCGCCATTTAAGGCCCTAAAAAGGTCAAAATGGATCATTGATGAGACTAAAAACTAATTAATATGTGCCATGTGTCCTTAAATGACACCTCACCCTTACCAAGGGTACAACATAGAATATAAAGTTATGCCTAGATGATAGCTATTAATAAGAGGACCAATGAGTAGATGACATGTGTTGTGAACTAGGATTTACATAGGAATAATCTAATGGACATGAATATGTGCCTACTACTTAATGGGAATTAATGAAATAGAAATCTAGGCCTGATTGGATAGTTTAAAACATCCCACCACCATTGCTAAATCCAGCTGGTAGTGGAGGACGATGGGCTCTAAATTTAAATCATTATTTTTAATTAAAGAGAGGAAATCAAAAAACAAACTCAAATTTAAATTCATATCAAGTGAGATTCCAAACATCATTAATACATGGGGGCTATGTGCATGCATTTATAAAATCCTAAGGAAAGCCTAGTAATGGTTACCACTACATACCTTTAAGAGCACTCTAACCCTTATCTTTATAATTATCATAGAGTACCTTGATGTTTCTTGTATCATACACTTAGAGCCTTCCTATTTCCCCTCCATCCTATTATAATGACCACATCATATTTAAACCTAAAGGTCATGTATTAGTATTGGGATACCATATTCCCAACTAGCTTGATCAAGTTTAAGAACTACAATAACATGTTCAAAATAGTTGATCAAGTGCCTAGAGATTTAGGATCTAATGATGATGGATAATTAGAGTTTAAAGATGCCCTTCAATCTTATAATAAAAATGAACTTAATAGAGTTACGATAAAGCTAGAGGTGTTTCCCTATACCAAATTATTTGTCAACCTCCTCACTACCATCTGATTACTTGATGGCTTCCATGAATAGGTATGCTTTCCCAACTCTTAGAACTAGATTGATGATATCTCTAGGAATGCCTACAAGTCATATTAATCCATCCTAGATTAAACATTCTTATATGATGCAATAGTGATAAAGGTTTGGATGGAAACCTACCAAATATAGGTGTCCTACATGAGTAGGCTAAGAACCTAGATGCTAAATAGGTTAACAAGGTGGACATAAGTGTGTACACAATACACACCTTATGTGAGGAAGTATAAGTAGGAATGATTCTACTAAACTAATTTTTTAGGGCCCAAAACTATTTGCACATTAACAAACAATGGGTTCCCCACCTCTATATGATCCTTACATGCTTAGAAGTCTTAGAATTATGAGGACTATTAAATTCAATTAGTTTAATGCTATTAAATATGCTTAAGCTAGAGGTAATTTATATATTATTAGCTACCATGTAGACACAGTCTACGAGATGCTCTCTTTAAAACCTTTGAATTTTTTAGCATGGGTTGTTGGGGGCTTGGTAGTCTATGTGGTATTATACAAACTATATGGTCACCATTTCCAAAACCACATTTGGTAAATCTATGAGTATTTATATTTAGTGTTCTACCAAGTGATAAATGAGGATTTGATGTTATAACTATCATAAATAATCTTAGATAACATCATCATCATTAGGGAGTATTTAATATATAGAGAGGACACCATGATATAAATTTTAGGTTTCCTCAAGTAGCCCTTTCACTTTCCATTTTTCATCTTAGATCATCTGGTAGAGTTGGAGATTATCCACCAGTTGGTGGATGACATATTTGGATTTTGTTTAGGCTACTAGAAGAAGGCATGCCAACCACTCCTAATCACTATTAGGTTACATATGCATAAGTCCTTCCATTTAATCTTGAAGATGATAGTCAAGTGAGATCCTTCACCCTAGCAAGATATAATCTCTAGTATTAGGATCCTAAGGGGATAATCATAGCTCACTTGGCATGGTATTTTTCCTACCTTAATATTAACCATGGTCATAAAATAGAGGATGATGATGAGCTATACTTGGATAACACCAATGACTAGGAGGTATTGCCCTATATCATGGTAAAGAAGAGGAAGAAAGGTAAGAAGGTTTAGGTAGGCCCATATCCTCCCACTCCAACTCCTAATCGATCTACAAAGGATCCAATAATGACTCCTTTTATCTCTAAGAGGATTTTACATGGTATCCCACCACCTTATCCCTCTCATGCTCCAACTATACCTCCTCTAATCACTCCTCACACCTTGACTCCACCTAGACCTCTACTAGCATCCCAAATAGTATGGCCATAATAGATTTAGACCCATGTTTCTTGATAATAGGTAGCTTAAGAACAACTAACTAAATAACCATAACCTTAACCTAGGGCTACACAAACTTTGAGGTTTAATGTGACTATAAATCTAAGGTAAATACCAAAATAAGGCTCCTAACAAGAGCTAACATAGGTTTCACCCCTCATTCCCACCACTTTCCAACTCCCAATCATAATACCCACAAGTTTTACTCCACTCCCATAAACAACTCAATTATTTCCTCTTCTTTTCCCCATTACACCCACTCTATCATTTACCCATGTAGTTTTGGCCTCAATCCTCTCCAACATCCTTACCTCATTTTTCCCTCTTTGCCCCATCCATTTCACAACTTGAAACCCTCCTAGTGCCTCCTTTGGGTATGCCTTTAGTGTAGATACCATTGAGCACATATTCATCAACAAGCATAGCTACAACCATTATAATTATATTATTAGTGGTAGGAATCATTCTAGTGCCCCTATAGTCATGTTAGTTCCTCCCTTAGTAGTTTTATGTCCTCCATATTTAGCCCCCATAGTTCATACTATATCAGCTAATCCTTATACTATAACATCTAGAGTTAACCTAGGTAAGAGGCCCAATAAGAAGTAAAAAATAACCCACACTCTATCTTTAATTTGAAGGTTTTCCACTATAATCCAATCTACTTTTCCAACCTCAATAGATCCTTTGGTCCCAACTGCATCATCTTGATATATTACTACCTACCCTATTATTTCCATTATCAAGGACACCCTGGGATTTTTTTCAACCAACCCATCTCTTTATTCTTGTTTAATGACCCTTTCTTGGGGAAAATTCCAACTCAATTAAATATGACTCAGGATTAGTGATGGGTGTAGATGTTCCCATGGACCTCCTCTTTCATCCTTCCTCATTTTGATCCCATTGGAACATAATGGTTTGGAATTCCATCAAGATCTATTATCCCTCACTAAGGTGATTAATTACACTATGGAAGAAAGGATGGATGAGTACCCACTCTCCATTTTTGATGCAACTCATGATATATCTAAAAATCTCCTTAAAAACATGTAAATAAAAGTTTAGACCTTCAAATCCTAGGTGAAGAGACATTTTACCATGAGAATGATTGGGTAAGTAAAGTATTCCCTCCTACTACTCTTCTTAGTTCTCATGAAGGTACTAAGTACTCTAGCTGAGACCAATGTGCTTATCTAGGACTCAAGCTTACTTGGAGAGGATTGTAGAGATAGATATAAATTTTAGGAAGCTATAGGTGGTGATTAACAAGGCCATGATCCTAGATTTAAAACTAATGTCAACCTTATACTTGGGGTTGTATCAAATATACACCAAAAATATGAAGGATACTATGGAGTTGGTCATATATCTTACTATAACTGGACTTGTTGTCACCAAATGTTGCACCCTAGAGGAGGGTGTTTAAGCCTCCTCCATATTTTGGAAACATTGGAATACTTATAGGTATGTGGGTTTACCTATAGGTAGAAGTAGACCTCTAGGTTTAAGGGATAACTCCCTAAATATACCCTAAAATGATTATCACCTAAATAACTAGTTGTATGTGGGAAAAGAGATAGAAGTTTGAATTAAAATAAGAAAATATAAGGGGGTGATACACTAAGATGATTTACACAAGACCATTATAATTCTATCACTAATAAACAAGACATATAAACTAGCTTCTAGGTCTTAAACGGTTCTAACATAAGTGTTTCCACATAGAGGTGATATGCATGACACAATACAAAGTAAGTGAACCAAAGGGAAAATTTCACACTCTAAGAATAAATTTAAACTTTAAAGGGGTCTAAAACATTATCTACACTCTATATGACCTATTAGAATAGGAGATCTTGCATAAACATGAGAGGATAATGAGAAGAAAAGATAAAAGATTATCATTAACTTCATCATACATCACTTTATATACTTAGATAAATGTTTATGAAATCAAAACTAAACTTGCATTTACTATTAAAATCCAAAATACAAAGTCATTCCAGTAGGTATTCACCATACATGGTGTGGTATTAGTTTACAAGATCCAAAATGGCTACTACTTATAGAATTTGAAAGAGAGAAGAGAACGAACTCCAAGAGTCACTAAGACATGTTTCATGATAATAAAAGGAGTTAAACATGTAATATATAGGGATATATAACAAACCATGCAAGTTTTACTTAGACAAATGTCCCTCAAAACATGAAACTCCTAAAATGTGGCGTAGGATTCTTCATTGCTTGTTTAAAAAATTACCTTCATTATTTGGCCTTCTTGGAATGTCAAAAATAGACTAGGGATAGTTATGATGATTGAAATGAGAGGGAGGGGTTGTATACATGCTCCAACATGCATTGGTTTCATCCGTAAGCATCAATATTCTTCTAGACATGAGATATCAATGCCTGTAGTCTAAATAACTCCTCTTTTACTCACCTTGCACACTTGGCACCAAGGTTGCCTTAAATTTTCCATTATAATACATATATATGAGTTAATTATAACTATTAGGACCTATTATTTCCTTATATTCCTTATTCAAATCTTAAAATGCCTCCCACTTGAAGTTTTCACCCTTTCACAAACTTGTGTACTATGATAGTTTTGATTGGCTAAGGTGAAGGCACTTGTAAACACACTTATGAACTTAATAGAGGAAAAAAATACACATGATGAGTTATATTAAGTTGAAGTATCTCTCTCAAAGTTTATTTCATCATTTTAAACCCTTATGTTCCTACACAACACCAAAAACTATAAAAGAAACCCATTTCCCACCCTGTTCATAAAAGTAGGGTACAATTCAAGTTGATGGGAAGGAGACCTATAGAGTCCTATACAAAATCCAATCATCTACCAATCCATTATATTACATATAGATCCATATCCTACTAAATATTCCTAATCAGTTTAATACCAAGGGTTTTAGAGGGTTTTAGGCCATTTTGCCCTCTAAGGATTGTTAATGAAGATGTGACATTCAATACTTTATAAAACTCTAATAAAACTTTTTTTAATGCCTCCTTAATCATCCCCCAACTCATGAGACTCCCATGTAAACCTTCCAAGTAGAGGTGAACTCTTAAAGATGCTTACTTAAGCTTTGCTCTTCATTATATATAGGCTTGAGTTGTTATGAGCCAATGAATGGATTACTTATGGTCTCTTTTGCTTAAAACAATCTTAAACACACCTTATAAATCCATAAAAACATGTTTAAATGGATTATAAAATTCATATAATCTTATAAATGGTATTATCACCCCCTGATCCATTATGCCAAGCTAAGACCTAGTAGGCTTAACCTGAATATTAGTAGGTTTTGACATATTTATTTAGTTACTCACCACTATGCATTGATCCTCATGTTGTTATAGATGTTATAAAACTTTCAAAATATTTTTTCAAGACACCATTAATATATAACTTGTATGCAATCAACAATCCATCATGTCTATAAATCAATCCTTGCTCAGAGAAGATAGAATATACCTACATGTTTGATTGGGAATATATTTGTTAAACGAGAGCATGACCAATATGGGGATCTTTTATACCTGATTATGGGATAACTTATCACAATAAACCATGCTAAGAAGGGTTCCAAAGTCTATATTCTAACAAAATCATGTAATAACCCTAAACGATCCTACATTTAATGTTTCACTCTATATCTAATAACAAGAAACTAAATATAATATAGTGTACACCAAAGCTTATGGCATAACATGAGGGGTTATAAAATAAATCAAAACAAGTATAAGATAATCTAAATTAAGATAAGTATGATCAAGACCCTAATACATGGAATATGAAGAATAATAGTATTCAAGCCAATACTTATGCTACTTCTATCTACTAAAGAGAAGAAAACAAAATTAGAATATACTTACCTGAATGTGAACTCATCGATACTAAATATCTCCCTTAGACAAAGGGGAGTTACAATAGGTTATTGTGGTTTTTAAGGATAACTAATAAAGGCCAAAGCATCCAAGACTTATCCATAAGGCTAGATACTCCAAGTAGAAACCCTAAGCTAAAACTCCTCAAGAAGAATGGTGGAAGATAAGATTGTAAAGAAGCATGAGAAAATAATAAATGTTGATTACATATTAAAAAAAATATGAAATTATATTGTATTTATAGGTAGATTTCACCCGAAATCTTTTCGAATATGTCTACTGTATAGGGTCGACCCAATCGAACTTATATATTTTTGAGAGATAAATCACTAGGTCTCGAGCTAGGTAAACTAAAGGGATAACAAAACTCTCAAGTGAAAATAACCAATAATTGTATAGGGTTGACCTAGTTGATCCTATATAGTAATCAGAGGCTCAAAAATATACATGGTTGACATAGTCAACCTAGTATAATCAATTAGCAAAAGGGGGATCAAGGTGAGGAAAAAAGGGATGGAAAGAGGAAAAATACTAGAGGATTGTGCAAGGGAGGAGTAATAGCTTAGGGAATAGTATTAAGATATGGTTAGATTGGTAATAATGTGTTAATAAGGGACAATAATCCTAAAAATCATCAAAGGTATACCCACCCCTTTCCCAATGAACCCTTTAGGGTGTGCACTTAGAGAGATTGAGTCTTGATGGGTTAATACAAGATATAAAGCATAAATAAGTGATAAAAGGTTGAAAATATTATGTATATACATATGACCCACTCAAATATCATCATGTGTCACTAAGGTGTAATAGTGGATGGTACTTTTAGAAAGAACATAAGGATACATAATGTTGATGCTAAAAAACATTTATAGTATTTTAAAGTATAAAATACCTAAAAGTAAATGACTAAAAAGTAAATGTAATGCCTACCTTGAATTAACATTATCAATAGATGGTTGTTTATTGTGTTGTTAGTTTTAATTATGTATGGAATAGAGACTACTTTTGACAAACCCAAGAATACAAAAATAAAGAGCAAAAACAAACAAATGTAAGAAAATCCAAGATAACTAGTGCTATGAGGATAGGATGTACTTGGGAATTTTGGCAAGCTGGGGTGATAGGTGCTATGTTAGACCAAATGACCAAGTTAAATAATAAGAGTAAATTGGGTAACCAAGAATCCAAGGATAATAAATACCAAAAAACTCAAACAAGTAAACCTTAAGTAAGAAAGGTAAACTCACCAAGTCAAACCAAGGATACATGTCAAAAAGTATGGTAATAAAACATTGAATGTAAAATAAAAAAATAAAATGGTAAAACAGCATTGATCAATGAGCTGTAAGAATCCTTATCTCACTCAACAATGGAAAAAGGTGCATAAAAAGGAAAACAACATTTCTGAGTGAGAATTAACAAGCCAACCTCACTCAATAATTGAAAAGGAGTATAGACTCAAGTGTCTATAACATTAGGATAGTAAAACAAATGACAAATGGTAAAAGGAAAGTAAGACAAGTCTATAAATGAAAAATCATGGTGAAAAATAAATAAGTAATCCATAGTTGCTCGAACATGTTATTTCACTCTAAGGATAAATCAAATTGAAACAAATTAGTGATAGCATATTTGTGAGAGGTGAAGAAGAAGGAATTAAAGAAGGGAAAACAAATTTGGAATCATAATTTGTCTATCAAGGGGGGAAATGAAATGGGTGGAGGGGAGAATGAAGGAAAAACCAAGGTAGAGGAACTCTTTATCAAATTCAAGATAATCAAATTAGGTTTATAAAAACAAGAGGACTATCAACCTTAAGGACTTTGAAGAACTTATCTTCACCACCCAATTCTTAGGTCAAAAAATTTAGTATGTAGATATTCCCATGAAGGCTATATGCATGAAAATTAAAATGGATCTACCTTCCCATAACATGTTCCTCCTTCCTCAAGACCCCTTATAGAGCCATCGATCTCTTGTGAAGATTGGATTCTTTCCTAAGAAAGTAAGTAGCATCATATAGTTTTTTGAATTTTCCTATTCCAATCTACTAGCCTATTGCACCCCAATGGACCTCAACTTTATGCGAGGCTAACTTTGGAGTTTTATCTTTAATTATTGATAGGAGATGTGCTTATAATCATGTCTTTTATTGTGATTTAAATTTTAACATTTGTATGTTGCTTTTTAGATATCATTGTCTTTTGATTCAAATGATTTAGCTTTTAACTTTATTGATGGATTTTTATATTCCTCCTACATATGGATTTGGAAAAATAAACATTGGTGATAAAGATGAGTTTCATTTGAATACTTGGGACTTGGTTTCAGATAGAGAGAGAGAGAGAGAGAGAGAGAGAGAGAGAGAGAGAGAGAGAGAGAGAGAGAGAGAGAGGTCTAAGAATCTCATAAATCTGGGTAAAATAAAAGTGATATTCTCACTTTGATGTTATTTTATCCAATGTGGAGTGAAAGGAAGGGGAAATCAGTAATAATGACACATGGAACAATTTCAATTACTTCAAATTGCGAAAAATGTGACAATGGGAAAAATGGATAAATGATAGTAAAGTGTGATTCCTTATCATAAAAATGAGGGAAATGGAGGAAAACATGCTAACATAGATTGTTTGCATAAGTTCCATTTATCAAAATAATCAAAATCTAATGTTTAAGAACAAGGATGTAAAAAGATGAAAAGATGGTAATTTTGTGAGGAGGACTAGGTCCTATTCATAGTCTTACACTACAACTTCATAAATAGAAACCAATGAGGGTGATAAAAATAAAGTGAAAGATAAAGTAAGATAAACAAAAAGATGGTAGTTTTTTGAGGAGTGTTGGTTCCTATCCATGGTCTTATGAAGCAAATCACAAAAATAAAAACCCAAGGGGTGTTAAAAAGTAAATTATAAAACATTAGGGAGAAAAATACATAAAAGATGGTAATTTTGTGAGGAATGTCAGGTCCTATCCATGGTCTTAATTAGTAACTCACAAAATAAAAACCCAAGGGGTGTTAAAAAGAGAAAATAGAAGAAGAATAAGAAAACTATGGTACATCAAGAAACCAAAAGACCAAAAGGGAGGACTAAAGGTTTGTGAAAGGAAGGAACTTTCTACAAAGGGAGATACTTGTGTAAGTAACCTAAAAAAAGTGTTAGATAGATGTAGATAGAAAGAATGAAAAGAAATAAATTTTTATGAAAAGTAATTTTTGAGGAATAACATGTTGGTGGGCTCTTTGAAAACATGGCCTTTATTGGTTTGAAGATGGTACATGTTTGGAACAAGAATACCTTTGACTAAACATGACCCCCACCATTTTTGGGAATATTTACCTTCTTTATCATGGGTTTAGTATAATTTGAGGACAAGATCACCAACATTAAATGTGCAGAATTTAACATGTTTATTATGTTGTTTGGAAATACAAGCCTTGTATTGGTGGTTATGTTGTAAGGTAGAAAGATGACATTCATCAAGTAGATCAAGGGCATGAAGTTGAGCTTCACATAATTATTGATTGGGAATAATACCATGAAGAGATATAAAAAGAGACAGAATCTCAAATTATAAAGGAAGAATTGACTTAGAACCATAGACTAGTGAGAATGGAATTGTCCCAATGGTAGTGCATATGCTAGTTTGATAGGCCCAAAGTGTAGGGTAAAGATGATTATGCCAATCCATGTAGGTTTCACAAATTATCTTATGGAAAATTTTGTTGGGAATTTTATTAGTGTCCTCAACTTGGCCATTGCATTATGGATGATAAGGCATGGAAAATTTGTGATTGATATTGAATTTATTGTAAGGTTGTTTAACATGTTTGTTTTTAAAATTACCATCATTGTTTGAAATGATGGTGTGGGGAAAACCAAAGTGGAAAATGATTTGATTAAGAATAAATTTTGAAATGGTAAGACCAATGAAATTAATAAAAGGCATAGATTCTACCCATTTGATAAAATATTTAGTAGTAGTAATGATAAAAACATGCCCATCTTGGGAGAGAGGTAGTTTGCCAATGAGATCAAATCCCCATGTGGAAGATGGGAAAGGATATTTGATAGTTTGAATTTTGGTTTAAGTTGAATGGATTAGATCATCATGAAGCTGACAAGGATTAAAATTTTTAGCATATTAAATTGCATCCTTTTCAAGAGTATGCCAAAAGTAACCCATATGTAGGCATTTATGTGATGTAGCATGTTCCCTATAGTGGCCACTGCAAATGTCCCCATGTGCTTTTTAAACAAGAAGAGGGACTTCATCTTGTATAACACAACACAACAAGGTACCTTCATCATTATGATAATAAAGGATGTTATGTCAAAATAAATACTTGAAAGCTTGTTTATGAATACATGTCTTATCATGAGAGTCTAAGTTAGGAGGATAAGTTTGATGTTCTAAGAATTGAATGATGTCTTGGTACCATAGGATTTGTCTAATGGTAATAGCCTTGATATGATAGATAAGTGAATCTAGTGGTTGAGTAAATGATGGAGATTTTATTATTTGTATAATAAAATTAGGATTGAAAAAGACTTGGTGGGGATGAAAGAGAGATGCTGAAGAGGAAAGAGAATCAACAATAGAATTTTGATCTCTAGGAATAGGCTCAATAGTGAAAAAGATGATATCATTAGCAAGAGTGTTTGTAATTTGATGATATGTGATGAGGTTTTCACTTTTACATTAATAATCACCATTGACTTGACAACAAATAAGCTAAAAATCACCTAAAACATGAAGGTATTGAACGTCTAAGTCAAGGGAAACTCTCATGCCTAAGATAAGAGCTTCATATTTGGCCATATTATTGGTGAAATCAAAGGTGAAGTGAAAATATAAAGGAATGATCTTGTTAAGAGTACTTATGTGAATGTAACCTGCCCTATCTCTTTGAAGGCATTTAGCACCATCAAAGTGAAGAGTCGAGGTAGCCTCATGTAAGTTAACATTGATTTTAAGAATCTCCTCAATAACTAATTATGGTTTAGTAGTACCAAAGGGAGTAGTGGATTCATCAAGATTATTGGCTTCAAGATCAGTAGTAAAGCTATTAAAATAATCTTTGAGAGAAATATCTTGATTAATTTAGTAGTACCATAGGGAGTAGTGGATTCATCAAGATTATTGTCTTCAAGATTGGTAGTAAATCTATTAAAAAAATCTTTGAGAGAAAAATGTTGATTAAGACCTTTTATATAAAGGATATTATCATGTGGAAGATTATCTTGAAGAGAAGAAGTCGCTGGTATGGGAGCTATGACAAGTTGATCAACAATGATTTTATCTTTGATAACTTTTTGACTGGTGATGCATAGATAAAATTCTATAAGGAGGACCATTAATTTACCAATTCTATATCCAGGAAGAAATGATTTGGAGAATAAATGATGAAGGGGATCAGAATGAATAATGACATAAGTAGTTTGGTAAAGCATATAGTGGCAAAGGTTTTTAGTTGTGAAATAGATGGTGAGTTAATTGCATTAAAATTTGGTATAATGTGTCTCATAATAAATGAGGCCTCAACTAATGTAGTAGATAGCATACTCTCTTCCCATATCATCTTGTTGGTCAAGCATTGCCCTAACTAAAATAGGCATGAAATAAGTATATAAAATCAAAGGTATATCATAGGAAAGAGGATTAAGTGTAGTTGGATGAAGCAATGACTATTTCATGTTATCAAATGATTTTTGACATGGGTCCATCCATTCTAAAGTAGTACCTTTCTTGAGAAGTGATATAATAGAGTGAATTCAATATACCATTTCGAGGATGAATCATCTAATTGCCTCATGTTTGCCTAAATAAGTATGAATGTTGGGGATATAATGAAGAATGGACATGTTGATAATAGCACTAATTTTTGTAGGGTCAACATTGATGTCATGGAGAGAGACTAAGAATACTAAATTTTTTCTAAATGTGACTCCAAATACTTATTTGTAAGGACTAAGTCTAACTTTCTTTTTAAGAAGATGGTAACAGATGATGGAAAGATCAAAAGGATGATTCCTATGATTTTTGGATTTATTAATGAGATCATCCACATAAGTTTCAATAATTTTGTGAATGAGATCATGAAATATGTGAGTCATTTCTCATTAGTAAGTGGCTCCAACATTCTTAAGACTGAAGGGAGTTTTAACATAGCACTAGGTGCCCCATATTATGGTGAAATTTGTCTTATGTTAGTCCTCAAGGGAAATATGAATCTGATTATATCCCAAAAATCCATCCATAAGAGATAACATTTCATAACTAGTTGTGGAATCAACAATGGCATATATTGAAGGTAAATTGAAGTTGTCCTTGGGATAAGTGAGGTTAAGATTATGGAAATCAATAAAAATTCAAATGACCATAGTGACCTTCTTTAAAATGGGAATAATGTTAGAAACCCATTTAGAATAATCCATTGGTTTATAAATTATCATCAAGTAATTTGATGATTTCCTTATGACATAAAGTGGAAACTTTGGGTGGAAATTTTCTTTGTTTTTGATGCATAGGATTGGTGTCAAGATAAGTAATGATATTATGCACTTCAATGCTAGGGTCAATATGCTTCATAAGACCACACAAAAGCCTTATGATATTTGTCAAAGAATAAGCTAAAATTATCATGTTTGGTAGGTAAGAGTTCATGAGAGACAATAATTGGTTGAGGACAAGATGGAGTACAATATTTAATGGAAGTGGTTTATTTAATAAGCATGGCATTGTCATATTGAAATTGGTATGGTGATTTAGCTAAGGCAAAAATTAGATTTGTTTTAGGATCAATGTTGGCAATGGAGTTGTTGAATCAAGGAAATTTTGTTTTGAAATTCCCAAGTTTATGATGCTACTAAGGAAGTTGAGGTTATTGAGCATAAATTAACTCAAGGATAACTTCATCATAGGCAAGGTATGAAGAGGACCATAATACTTGACATATACTTCAATATTTAGAATTTTATTGCCCTGGTGATCATACTCAGAATGTATTTGATGAACATTGGTTGCCTTGGCATCTAGTGTAAGTTCAGGAGTAGAAGAAGTAGATGGATGAGAAGGGGTTGAAATATCAGTGTGTTTAGTGATGGGAGAAGGATTCGATGAAATTATTGGATAGATATATGGTAAAGGAGATGTAGAAACTTTTGGAGGTTCAAAAGGTATAATTTTCTTTACCACCCAGGTAGTATCAATAAGAGTTAAATTGGTAGGAGGCACAAGACCCTTAAGATCTAAGGAATGATCCACAAAAATGGTATGAACATCTCAATTAAAATCATGAATTTGGGCTAAGGTTTTTTGATAATGTTGGACATCCAAGTCTCTAGATTGAGCTTGGGCCATTATATAGTTATCATCATATGTTGGAGAAATTGTACATGTTTGAGAATTAGGGGGAGTTTCAGTGGGTGAAATCCTAATATTAATAAATGTAAGAGGAGACATGATGAGAGGATCTTAAAATATTTTTTCCACTCTAAAATCATTGCAAGTGAAGGCATCTTCAAGTAAATAAGGATCCTGAATATGGCATGGAGGGGGAAAAGTGGTAATCTCATCAATAGTAGGAACATTATGATCCTTGCATAATAAAGAAGGAGGAAGCCACTAAAAAATATAGGGAGGTAACTTGGTAGTATTAAAAATATGTTGCAAATCATTGGGCTCATCTTCATTAGAATCCATAAGAATAACTTGTAAATCAAGATTCATCTTGATGAACTTGAGTAAAGGAACAATATTGATCTTAGGAATGGTAGGAATATGATATTATGATTTAGGAGTGGGAAGCTGGATGCTCCATGGGTTGGGATTAGCTTCATGTTTATACCATTTTCCATTATATAATAATTTAATACATTGAATATAGGAAGAAGCAATGACCCTCATTCAATGAGTCCATGGACGACCAAGGAGTATGTTATAAGATAGGGTAAGTCAAGGACCATAAACTTGCTTCAAACAATCTTAGGTCTAATGGTTAATGGAAGCCAAATGAAACCAAGTGGATTTTGATTAGTCTTATCAAAACCATGACAAGTAAGATAGGTTTTCTTGAGATGATCCTTGTTATAACCAAGTTGTTGGATGAGCCACAAAGATTTTAAATTTATACCAAAACCTCCATCAACTAGAAATTTTTGACTAAGAGTTTTATTAATAGATACTTTGATGAAAAGTGGTGGATCATCATCATGAAAGGTAATTTCATCATTGATCATGTCCTCTTCAAGAAATTAAATAGAGGGCTTGGAAGAAGCACACACAGTTTTAATGGTATTTACATTAGTAGTTTGAGATTCAATAGAAGGTGGTTCTTCATCTAAAGAGGATGGATCATCAATTTTTTAGAGTTATTGTATAAGAAATTAATGATGATAGGGAGAATTATGAACTAACTCCATAAGTGGAATCTTAAAAGGCATAGAGTTAAGTTCTTCAAAAAATTTCCAATGTGACGTAAAAAAACCAACATGAGGTTTAGGAGGTAAATTAGATTTTGGAGGAATAGATGTGGTTGGAGGATTAGAAGGAGGAAATTTTTCCTCTTGGGATTCTAAAGAAAGATTAGTGGTGGTAGTATCGTTGATAAGTTTTTCCTCCAAATATGGCTTCTTAGGCTTGGTAATGGGATCTTTATGAGCCAGTTTACGATAATAATTGACCTTAGTAGTATTGACATATTGAGAATTTTTGAAATATTGGTCCTAATTGGTGATAATGGAAAAAATGTCCTTAGTATTTGATTGATTATTTAAAGAATATTTTTGGTTATTAGAGGTATAAGCTTTAGAATCTTGTCATTTTTCAAAATTAGTGGTGTATTCTTGACAATGAAGATTTATCATAGCTTCATGATTGAATGAATCACCAAGAATATATGAGACAAAAAAATAGTGAGACATTTAAAATATTCATGAGAATTCACAATGCTGGCATGGAAACAACAAAATAGATTGGGGTCATACCACTTAGGAGGATCAATGGGAGAGGTAAAAGGTTTTTGAGGGCAATAAAAATTGTTTCATTTAATGAACCAAAAGAGGTGTATGAGAAGGTGAAGAAATATCTATTTTGGCAACTCTTGGTTTGGTTTGCAAAGGATTACTAGAGATAGCTTTATATGTTTGGAAATATCCTTTAAGAAGTTTAGGATTAGGTTCAAATTGATTCATAATAAACTATTGATGTTTAGATTGATCAAGAGATTCATTAAATGTTTGGGGAGTAAAGGTTTGAACCTTATATTGAAGAGTGGGAGTTAAAGCAGTGATTAAGAGATTAAATAAGTTAACATCAATCATGTTGTGGTCAACTTTATGAGATAAATATTTCCATATTTTGATAAATTCATGAGTTTATTCATTAGGAGATTACATAACATTAATGAAGTGGCTAAGATAATTTTTAGGAAAATCATTATGTTGAAACTGTTTAACCAAAGGATTAACTAAATCTTCAAGTTGTCAAATAGAATGTTGGGGAATTTGACTATACCATTCTAATACATCACCAGTGAAGGTTTTTACTAATATTTTAGTAGTGGAAAAATTATTATTTTGGATCCGCTGTTTTTAAAGGTTACCAAAGGTTTTGAGAAATGAGGTAGGGTCTTTAGTCCCATCATACTTGATAGTTGGAGATATGCTACCAATATCAATAGATATAATGAATGGTGCTAAAGGATCATTTTGAATGGTTTGATGCATCTTTTTATTCATTATGGGTTGAGGAATAACATTTCCTGAGGCATCCCAAAGAGGTGGATGAATGTAATTGGGATTAGCTTGAGGATGTATAGTTGGAGATTGATTAGCCACATTGATTAAATGTTAATGAAGTTGAATCATTTGGTTGGTATTAGAATTTTACATTATGTTCATTTTTTGGATAGCTTTGGATAAAATTTGAGTTGTATAAAGAGGTGGGTTGGTGTTGGTAGGAGCACTCCACAAATTGGTGTTAGAGGGAGGATTACTAGAAGAAGGATTATTAATGGGATTGTTAAGTAAACTTGTATCAATTACTCCCACATTAGTTTGAAGATTTTGAAGATGAGAATTCAATTGGTAAGGAAAGTATTAGATCCATCAACTTCATCTTGAGGTTTATTTGTGTCATATTATAGTTAATGGATGAAGGATGAAAAGAGGTGCCCAAAGAGTGATAGTGATCTTGGGAGGAAAAGAGAGGAAGAAATGAACATCCCATATAGTGTGTAAATAGATTCAAACTATCCAAAAAGATTATGATAGGATATTTCATTATGACTAAAGAGAGATGAATAAAATGCAAAGGAGAAATATAGAAATAGATTAAAAAATAGGGAAGGCAAAGAGTAGTACAAGGTCAACTGGGTCAACCTAGCATAGAAAATGGGGTCTATAAATAGTACAGGGTTGACTGGGTCAATCTAGCATAGTAAAAAGAAGCTAGAAAAAGAGTAAATAGGGTTTGTAAATAGTATTGGGTTAACTAGGTCAATCCAATACAGTGAATAGAGGTTGGAAAAATGTACAGGGTCAACTTGGTCGACCTAGTATAATAGACATGGAAGATTTAAAAGCCTATATCAAATTATGAATTGAAACAAGATACCCTTTGAAATTAATTTAGAAATTTAAGAATTGAAGGGAAATAAATGGATTAACATTGGCCAACAAAATCAAGGCACACAACATAAAACCTTGCACCAACATTGGTTAATGCAAGTTTTTGCAATATAAAATATAATTGAGTAAAGAGCAAAAAATTAACTTGGAAAGTAAAGAGATAACTAATTTTAAATCTAAGTATTTATTAGATTATTAAGAATATGATTTTAAATGTAATGGGAAGTTGGCTGTAAGAAATGAACTAGAAAGCAATCTAAGGATGGTTTTAGGTAGTTTGGGATGAAAGGGATTTGTAGTGGTAAGGATACATGATTGGTATTGGGGCCCACCTCATCACTTCACACACCATAGTGATAAGAGTGTTGGGTGCTTATCTAGAATATACCATAAACCATGTTTTATAATTGACTAAAACATCAAGTCACCTTCCCCCTTAGTAATGAAATCCAAGTAGGTTGGCCTTGGGTAGTCAAATGTTAAAATGCTTGTTTAGATTTTGTGATTTGATCATGTGTGCATAAAATAGAAAATAGTGAAACTAAATAGTTAATCAAAAACCACATAATTAAGCTATGTGATCTATTATAAGCATGGAAGCAATAATAAAAGAAAATGTGAGATAATTACTAGCATATAAGGTTAATTCTAACTTTGAAATAAGGTATAATGTTGATATAGTCAATAGTGTATGCACAAAACAAAAAATAGGGTCAATAAGTTTGATCCTATATTATAGAAGCAAGGTCTAATAATAAATAGGGTCAACAAAGTTGATCTAATTATTTAGATAACACATAGAATAAAGAACTGGGTTGATAGGGTCGATTCAATTGACTGTACAAGGGCAATTTTGAAGACTACAAACTATGAAATGAAAGATTGTAAAGAAAGAGATAGAGAGATATAAAGGAACCTTGGTGGATTAGAGATGTAGAGAATGAATATTATTGTTCAAGAAACTTTAAATATGCTTACAAATTTTACTAACTAGGTTGACTAGGTTGATCAAGCTTTGTAAAAACCTATTGATGAGTGCCTAGAATGTATAGGGTTGACTAGATTAACCTAGTATGCTGAACATGATGCCTCAAAATGTATAGGGTTGACTAGGTTGACCTAGTAGTCTAGACTGAAAGTCTAAAAATCTAAAAACCTGTACTAGGTCATTTAAGTTGATCTAGTAGCCTATACCTAAAAACTTATGCATAAAAAATAGAGCTAGGTTGATGCAGTCGACCCAATATAGAAAATATATGATAAAAATAATGATGAAAAATAATGAAATAAAATGAACAAATCCTAAAAGGGTTAGTTCACATTGGGTTCACTAGAATGTATGAATCAAAAATGCATCATGTTACAAATCAATCATGTCTCAGAGAAGATAGAGCATATCTACACTTCTGATTGGGAATATATTTGTTAAGTGGGAGCATGACCAATATGGGGATCTAGTAAACCTAGTTAGGGGATCACTTGTCACAATAAACCATGATAGGAAGGGTTTTAAAGCCTAAAATCTAACACAATCATGTAACAACCCTAAAATAGTCCTAGGTTTAATGTTTCACTCTATTTATAATAACAAGAAAGTAAATGTAATATAGTGCACACCAAATCTTGTGGCACAACATGAGGGGTTAGTAAAGAAATAAAAAAATGTATAAGAGAATCTAAATTAAGCTAAGTATGAGTAAGACCTTAATACATGGAATATGAAGAGTAGTATTATTCGAGCCAATACTTATTCTACTTCTATATACTAAATAGAGGAGAACAAAGTTAGAATATATAACCTGAATGTGAACCCATTGATACTTAATATCTCCCTTGGACAAAAGAGCTTCGTAGAAGGTTATTGTGGTTTTTAAGGATAACTAACAAAATCCAAATCATCCATGAATTATTCACAAGATTACATTCTTGAATTAAAAACCCTAAGCTAAGATTCCTCATGTGGAATGGTGGAAGAGCAAATCATAAGGAAGCATGAGTGAATAATAACTCTTAATTGAATATTGAAATAATGATGATATGATGTTGTATATATAGGTTTATCTCACCCTAAATCCTTTCAAATATGTTGGCTATACGGGGTTAACCTAGTCGACCCTATATGTTTTTAAGACATAAATTATTAGGTCTTTAACTAGGTCAACTAAAGGGCTAACAAAAATCTCAAGTGAAAATACCCAAAAATAGTACAAGGTTGACCCAATTGAGCCTATACAATAATTAGAGGCTAAAAAATATATAGGGTTTACCTAGTTGACCTAGTATAATCAACTAGAAAAAGGGGGATCAAGGTGAAGAAAAGAGGGATGAAAAGAGGAAAAAGACTAGAGGAGTGTGCAAGGGAGGATTAATAGCTTAGGGAATGGCATTAAGATCTGGCTGGATTGGTAATTATTGTCACTTGGATTTTCACCCTTTAAGGAGATGTCTTAGCTCTCTTCATCCAAGTGGCACAATTAAAACACTTATAGGCTATGGGTGAAACTAAGAATGAGGTGAATTTCTAGATAGGACTATCTTCATTGATGTACCATTTTGGATCACTACACCTATGATTTTTAGGGAAAAGGGAGAGATAAAAATTAAAGTAAACTATCCTAAAAGAGGTGGATACACCAAAATTATTGATGACTACCAACTAGCTACATGTCACACATGAAACCAAGAACACACTAAACATACACTTCTCTAATCTGAATCTTCTCACATCATTATTTTATTATGAGGTTGTGATGATTGTGTAAGGATAGGAGGTATAGATAAGAGGACTTTAATGGCACTAGTGAATAGAATAACTCACTCAACCATTGACACTTCATAGAACACTACACATGACTTGCAAGAAGCTTTCAAGATGCAAATAGTTGAGAGAATGAGACACCATGCTAAGGAAACAAGAATCATCACTAAGCAAGATCAATCATCTAAGTAAAAAAAAAATTAAAAGTAATATAAGAGGTAAAAATTAGTAGTATTTATTGATCCATGGTATGAAAATGAGTAGCACTTTACCATACTCAGGTGGAGCATATGTTATAAAGGCTAAAAGGTCTAGTTCTTATAGAACTTGAGAGAGAGAGAGAGAGAGAGAGAGAGAGAGAGAGAGAGAGAGAGAGAGAGAGAGAGAGAGAGAGAGAGAGAGAGAGAGAGAGAGAGAGAGAGAGAGAGAGAGAGAGAGAGAGAGGAGAATAAATAAGTCAAAAGGTCACAAGCACACTTGTCAATCTAAGAAAATTATTTACTTTTTCATGAGAATAAGGTGTGAAATGGACCATGCAAGGTCATAAGAGACAAGTGGCTTTCCAAGTCATGAAACTCATGAAAAATGGTGTAGAATTCCCTTTGCTAGCTCATAAAATAGCCATCATGATTTATCCTTGTTTGAATATAAAAAAATTGAATATGGATAGGTCTAATGATTGGAATGAGAGGAAAGGATTTCATACATGCCTCTCCATGCATTGGTTTTAGTTTTAATCAAATGGAATCTTTTGGAAGTGAGACATCACTGCCTACAGTCAAAGAAACTCCTCTTCCACACACCTTGCACACTATACTTCAAAAAAGGCATAATTTTTGCATGAAAATAAATAAAATGGGGTTAATTACATGTTTTAATACCCTCCATGGCCTTAGAGGCATCAGACACACCTTAAAATTAGCCTACTTGAAGTTTTCCACCCTTCTCACTAGCTTGGTCACTATGCCAGTTTTAAATGGCTAAGATGAATATATTTGTTGAGGCACCTAGGAGTTTTTTTGTTGTAATAAATTATCATGGGGATTTATCTTAAGTCTGAATATTCCCCTCCATGTGATTGGTATCTTTAGATTCTTATAACCTACAAAACACACAAAAAGGTAAAAAAACCTTATTTTGTACTCCATCCATACAATTATATACAACTCATCTAGATGTTATGGATCCTTATTGAGTTTTATATAAAATAAAATAATTATTATATTCAAACTATGCCATTTGGGTGCATTTACTACTCCATTTTCTCAAACTGGTCACTAGCAAGGGTTTTGGAGGGTTTAGTCCTATTTTACCCTCTTAAGCTTAGTTCATAAAGATGTGATGTTGAAATTAAAAAAAATACACTAAATCAAAGCTCAGGACCTCCATCAACATATATAATATCCTTATATCTCCATTCAATCTGCCAAGGGAGATATGAGCATTCGAATTTGCCCTATCGAGCTCTTTTCTCCATTCCAATAGGCCTGAGTTGTCCTAAAGTCCAAAATTGACTTTTTCATGGTTTTAATTATATAAAAATATTTCAAACACATATTTTATAACCATATTATCATTACCAAGTTTATTATAATTCCCTTCTCATATTGGAAGTGAAAATGACTCTCCATTTGGCTTTAGGCCTAAACCCAACCTACTTAAGCTTGACTACATACTTGATGATTTAAACCATTTTTTGAGATTATACCTTATTTTTAAGGTTATTCATGTTTTTTAAGGTGTTATAAAACTCCACACACCTTATATAAATGTTCACCCAACTCTTAACCCATCCTTTTATCTCTTTTTTCCAAAACTACAGGTTTTATGCATAAGGGGAAGTGCCCTCTATTTGAGACAAAACATAGGGTACTTACCCTATTTAATTAGACCATTTGGATATTTTATATGGTTATAAAAGTTTTAAATATTATCTCTACCAAATTTTATCCCTTTATTTTATCAATAGACCCCCGAACTTCAACAAAACTCAAGACAAACTATGCAAAAAGGGGGACTATGCACAGTGTTTTGATGTGAAAGGTGTATGTTGGATTAAATACCCTCCTCTATTCTTGATTTAAATTTTAAAAAATATATAAATGTTTTCATTCTCATTATGTAGATGTTCCAATATTTTTTCACCACTCTAACCTTTCATGTAGCCCTCATACTTTATGTTTAGTCAGGATTGAGTTCTTCCTTTGACTATGCTTTGCTTGTTTAGAGCTCATATAGGTGTTGTTTGCATGAATTAGTCCTTGAGTATAGTTATTATGACTTAATTTAATATTTTATGTCAATTATAAATGATTTGGACACATGTATTAATTTTTGTACTAAGTCCACCTCAAGAATCCTAACCTTCTTACTATATGCCTTATACAATCAACTACAGTTGGTTGTATGTGCATATTGTCAAATGAGGGGGAATATAAAAGTGTTTATCAGATAAAAAATAAAAATACTAACCTATAATTATTATTTTTTATGTTAAAAAAGGTTCACACCAATCTCTGAGTCCACAAGAGAGAAACACTCTCTCAAACTTGCACCTTAGGTTGGTTGTAGGTTAACACTTTCTTATGAAGGGACACTTGTAGGTGTACATGAGACTTGATATATAATTATATAACATATTTAGATGATAATTATGTTATATAAACTATTTTAAAATGTATTTAAACCCTCAAACATGGTGCATAGTCTCTTGTGAAACTTTGGGTGAAAAAGGTCTCTTTTGGACTCAGACTTGTAGATAATACTGCTCAGATTTAGTACATAAAAGCACAACTTTGGGCCTCTAAAAAAAATATTCATTCGTAATATAACCCTAAAACATTGTGTATTAATTTTCATATATATATGATACAATAAAAATCCATTATGTTACATCAAAAGTCCTTTTACCCTTGTTGCAAAATATTAACACAACATCAAAGAACTATATTTTGCACTTTTGGGGATTTGATCCCAGAACTTAGTCATCTCATGTCCAAGGTGATATATCCTTACATTTGCAAATTTTTCCTTTAAATTAAATCTTCCATGATCAATTACACCTACCAATATTCAAAGAAATTTTTTTGTCATGTGTTTTAATGCCTCAAAATAATTCCTCAACTCTCTACTAACACCTGTAGGTGGCCATTTTCATGTCTACAAATAGTGAATGGAATGAGAGAAATATGCATAGTTTTTATCTTATTATGAGTTTTAGGTTATTATAAAATATTAAAAATAGAATTTATTGATCATTCAAAACCTTATTTGGCTCATACACTCCCTTTTAACATGATTGGTCCTATGAGGACACTTGAAGGTGTGTTTGAGTTGCTTGTAGGTAGTGACTAGGGTTATAAACTACACCCATGATATATGAGCCTAAAAAACCATTGTATCTTATTTAAATTCCAAAATTGATCCAATTTAACTTGAAAAAATTTATAACAAGTTATAACTTCATTTCAATGTGACATTTCCCCTCCATGGTACCTATAGATGAATATGTCTATGGCAGACTGTGTGAACATGTTCAAGATGATTGTAATATCCCTCTCTTACCATTTAAATGCTTAATTAATTACTTAATTTTGATAAAATATACACCAAGGCTTTGGAACCTTCATCAAAACTATGTGAATATGTCATACAAGTTCCATACACATGATTTACCATGATTGATTGTGTATGATAGTCATAGGGTAAATTGGATGCATGATCCTTATCATTGCACCCTCATGAATTATGATTTATAAGATGAACTTGGAATTTTATTAGATAAAAATAAAAATTTAAATGTGTGAATGAACTTATTATCATCACTTGGAATCACTAACAAATCTTGGAGGCTCTAAAAATAGTGAAAATTTTCTTGAAGCACAGAATGTTGCTTCTCTTCAAACTTTGATGTATTTGACCCATCCAAAAACCTTGAAAAATGAAAAAAATTATGGGGATAATTTTATGAGGGAGTAAAAATCATATGGAAACAACATCAACAATTTAATTTTATGGACTTGTCCAAACCAAGGCAAAACCTATAGGGTGCATAGATTAATAATCAAATTGGATAGGTCAACTTCTTAGGAATGGTTAATAAAGAGTAGAACACCATTCCTATACAAAATAAACATAAAATATAATATAAATAATTTTATAAGACACCCCCAAGATAATTTTTCTTGAATCCTCTTTTAATGACCGTACCAAGTACAAACTTGTTGACTAATTTTATGAGCATGAAAGGGTGAAGAAGGAGAAAAATAGTTTTAGCTCAATTTTGACACTTATAGAGTAATTAAATAATGTAAATGTATCTAAGGAAGTTTAATATTCATCTCATGATATTATCCCATGTGGCACACTCTATTATTGGTCGTACAAGTGCCAAACTCTTCCCTTTTTCAAGAAAACTACCCTTTTTTCTAAAGAACCTATCAAATTTCAATCATGTATAGTTTATTAAGGAATAATATGACACATGGAACATTAAATAACCTTTTTTACACCTTCAAAATTCCCAAGGAGGCTATAAAACTCATTTAATACCCCATTTTAACCCCAAAATGGCTCAAAAGGACATAACGACTAAAATGACTAATGACCAAGGCTAATATGATATATAATGACATAAAATAACCTATAATACACCTTATTACATAATATTAAACCCATTATAAACCTATAAATATCATTTTTTTCCTATAGTTGTCCCAATTTGACCTGTAGGGTCAAATTTGGTTAACAAATTGATGACTCATAGGCGTAGCATATCTACTATGCTAAGGATATGTATCCTTATCAATACATTATTATTAGGGATTAATTTTAATTTTAAAATATATAAAGAGTACTTTGACCATTGACAACAAGATTTGGTCAAGACAAGACCAATTGACTACCTCAACCACACAAAGCAAAGGACACACAAAACAAAGTAAATAAACTAACAAGACACACACACATGTGCTCAAGGAACTTTGGGGAATAAAAAAACAAACCAATATGTAAAAATAAAAATTAATAATACCTCCCTTTCCAAGATCAAAAGGAAAGTTTCTTGCATCTCCTTGTTCATGAGATGACTCATGGTACCAAGTATGTTGCTCTTTGTATTGGACACTTGATGGATCAGACTTATTTATTGTCACCTCACTTGCTATGATCTCAAGTATACCATATTTAAATAGGTATCCAATGTAAATATATTCATCTTGGACTTATAAACATACTTCATATTACTTCCCATTCTTCATTTCATGATCAACTTGCATCTTCTTGGTTAGCATGATTTTAAGAGGAATAGTTTCTTGTTCATTGGAAGATTGAGGGAAGTAGAAGCTTGTTTTGACATCCAAAGGCTATGGTGAAATTTTATCTTATTCATCTATGAAATTTTTTAAAATTTCATATTTTTCACCATTACTTACAATCAGTTCTAAGGGAGTTATAGACCCCTTGAGAGACTCAAACTCATTTCAAATGTTTTCAAATTACTACCATAAGTCCTCATCTTCTCTTTGATCAGCATCATGAAGGGGAATAAAAGGATAAGATCCTTCATCCTATTCTTTATAACCCAAAAGTACTTCATCCAAGATTTCTTCTTTGACACAAAGAAGACATTTTTCATTATCAACCAAACAAGAAAACTCAACACAAGAATTCACCTCTTCCTTAGCATTTAGGGCCTTTAAAGGGATCTCAAGTTGTATCTCAATTTTAATAAATTGAATTTTTTTCTAAATGGATACAAGATATTAAATATATTTATCCTTCTTGGTGATTCCAAGACTAGGCATCTTGAAATTAGGTGACTTAGCCCAATGAGGCTGCCTAGGAGCTACACATTCTTCAAGCAAGAGTTCTTAGTTTTACTCAACCAAGTGATATTTTTTAGGTTCTCACACCATAGTTATATTAAGTAAAATGGTGATGGGGTGAGGAAAATGTGAACTAATTGGTGGAAGTGGAACATAGGACTCAAAATTATATTGAGAATGCATTATAAGTGATTCTTTTAATAGTTCTTGAGGAAGGGTAGGCAAACCTTGGGATAAAATAGCTTGGTTATCTTCCTTCAATTTGAAAATAAATTCATTAAAATTTGATCCAATTTCATAAATATCTTTAGGGATGTTATATGGGGAATTTTTAGGCATAATATATTATTTTGGCTTTAAACCTTCCATCGCAATTCGACTTAGCAATTTCATCCTTAACTCTATCTCTTCAATTCACTTTGTTGGGTTCTCTTGTAAAAGTATCTCTTGAAGTTGATAGTTATCATCATGAGGATGAGTAATAAAATAGGTATGACATGGAAGACAAGGAGTCTCTTGAAGAAGGGTGGGAGGGTCTTGCATAGGATCAAGCTCTTTCTCAACTTCACACTCTTTATCTAGACTTTTATCCTCTTTCTTTCCCCATGATTCCACTACCTTATTCCACCTTAGGATTATTAGTCTCTTATTTATTTATTTATTCATGAACTTTGAGGAGTGTATTAATTTTTCAAGAAACTTTGGATCTCCTTAGGCTCAGATTCTCCACCTTGTCTCCAACTTGGGATTTCATATCTAGGAGTCTCTCTTTGAGGTGGGGATATAATGGGAGAGGGAAATGGGGGATTATATTCCAATTAATTTGATGATTGTATATACTATTACATATTCCTATTAGCCAATTACATATACCTATCAATATTTACTTCAAAAACCAAGCTTGTCTTTTCAACTTTCTCTTCTAGCTGATTGGGAAAAGGATGACTTTAGTAAGCTTGATTGGGTTCATGTGTAGGAATCATGTCAGACTGATAACAATCTTGTGGAGATGGATATGAGATATGATAAACTTGGTGAGGATGATCCTCATAAATTCTTAGCCTATCTTCTAAATATGAAATTAGGCCACCCACATCTAACATTCACTTGTAAGCCTTTACCAATTATCTCTTTCAATAGGTGCCCACTCTCTTTTGACCAACTCTAATGAATCTCTCACCTTATGAATGAGATGTATAATAACATCTTGACCATGTCCCATTATATTATCAATCTCTATCATGTACTTATCATATCCAAAGATAATTTTCTTGAAAGTGGAAATAGACTAAGTTGAAAAGTGGCTAGGTTGACTAGGAGAAACAAGATATTGAGGAGGCTCATTATAGAATTGATAAGGGTCATGTTGGAATTTATATGGATCATAAGCTGATAGGGAGTGCCATAAGATTTATATGTCTCAACAACTTGTGCAAAACAATACTCAATACTAAAGTCAGCCATGAAACTTCATTAAGAAGCAAGACACAAAGAAAATATTACCAACAATCTTAAAAAGAAAAACATGGGATGCTTGACCAACTAATGTAACTTTGGAGTCACCATTGATTCTTAGATATATGCTTCCAAAGTCTGATTATTAAAAGAAAACGCCAAAAATATTTTAAACTTTTAGACTAAAATTCCCATCAAGCATGCCAAAAACTTTTGTCACATGGATTTGCACCCTTTGAGGAGATGTCTCAGCTCTCCTCATCTAAGTGGCACAATTGAAATACCTATAGCCTATGGATGAACTTAAGAATGAGGTGAATATCTATATATGGCTAGCTCCCTTGATGTACCACTTTGGATCACTAGTACACCTATGTTTGTGAGGGAAAAGGGAGAGAGAAAAATGAAAGCAAACTATCCTAAAGGAGGTGATACACCAAAATGATTTACGACCACCAACCAGCTGCATGTCACACATGAAACCAAGAGACCAACTAAACATATACCTCTGTAATCTAAATCTTCTCACATCAATGTTTCATTATGAGGTTGTGATGAATGTGTAAGGCTAGGAGGACTAGATGAGAGGCCTTGAATGACACTAGTGAATAAAATAACTCACTTAAACATTTACACTTCATATGACCTACAAGAAGAATATTTCAAGCTAAAAATAGGTGAGAGAATGAGACAACATGCTAAATAAACAAGAGTCATCACTAAGTAAGATAAATCATCCAAGTAAAAAACATTATGAATAGTCATAGAAGAGGTAAAATTCATTAGTGTTTATTGATCCATGGTATGCAAATGAGTGGGGATTTTCCATAATCAGGTGAAGCATATGTTATAAAGGCCAAAATGGCTAGTTCTTATAGAACTTGAGAGAGAGAGAGAAGAGAATAAATAATTCCAAAGATAACAAGGACACTTTTCAAGATGATAAAATGAGTTACTTGTTCATGAGATGAGGGTTTTAAATGGACCATGCAAGGCTAAAAGAGACAAGTAGCTTTCCAAGTCATGAAACTCATTAAAAATGGCATAGAATTATCTTTGTTGGCTCAAAAAACTAACTTCATGATTTAGTCCTATTTGAACATCCAAAAATAAACTAGGGATAGGTCTGATGATTGTAATGAGAGGAAAGACTTTCATACAATTCATCTCCATCAATTTTTTGTAGTCTTAGTCAGCTAGAATCTTCTAGAAGTGAGTGATCACTACTTGTAGTCAAAGAAACTCCTCTTCCACACACCTTGCACACTTGACTTCCAAAAAGGAATTAATTTATATTATAAATCCATAAAATTGGGTTAATTAAATTTTTAAATACCCTCCATGGCCTTAGAGGCATCAAGCACAACTTAAAATTAGCCTACTTGAAAATTTCAACCCTTCTAAAGCTTTATCACTATGTCAATTTTGATTAGTTAAGATGCATCTATTTGTTGAGGAACCTATAAGTTGTTCTAAATAAATAAATTTTCATGAGGATTTATCTTAAGTCTCAATTTTCACCTCCATGTGATTGGAATGTTTAGACTCCTTCTAGAACCTAAAAAACACATAAAAAGGTTTAAAAAGACCCTATTTTATACTCCATATATAAAATTATATACATATTATCTTGATTTTATGGAGAATAACTAAGTATTTTACAACATACAATCATAATTCTAGGTAAACTATGCCATTTAGGTGCACTAACAACTCCATTTTATCAAACTGGTCACTATCAAGGATTTTGGAGGGTTTAGGCCTATTTTACCCTCTTAATCTTCATTCATAAATATGGGATGTTTTAATTTCAAGAAAATTACACTAAATAAAATATTATTACCTAAATAAATCTCTATAAACTCCTTAGATCTCCATTCAAGGTGCTAACGGAGATATGAGCATTCAAATTTGCCCTATCAAGCTCTTTTCTCCATTCCACAAGCCTGAGTTGTCCTAAAGTCCAAAATTGAATTTTTCATGGTTTTCCCTATATAAAAATATATAAAACACATTACTTATAACCATATGATCATATCCAAGTGGATTATAATTCTCCTCTTATTGTGTAAGTGAAAATGACTCTCAATTTGGCTTTAGGCCTAAACCCTGCCTACATAAGCCTGACTACATACTTGATTTAGAATATTTTTTTGATATTATAAATTCTTATAAATATTCCTAATTATTTTTAAGGTTTTATAAAAATCTTCACACATTATATAAATTTTTACCCGACTCTTGACCCATCATTTTATCTCTTTTTTCCAAAACTATGGTTTTATGCATTAGGGGAAGTACCCTCTATTTGAGTCAAAATAGAGGGTAATTTCCCTATATAATCAGAAAATTTGGATTTTTCATAGGGTTATCCAGGTTTTAAATATTATATATACCAAATTTTATCCCTTTATCTTATCAATAGACCCCCAAAATTCAATAAAGTACAAGATAGATTATGCAAAAAGGGGGACTATGTACAGTGTTTTGGTGTGAACTATGTATGCTAGATTAGAGGCCCTCATCTATGCTTGATTTATATTTTAAAAAATATATAAATTTTTTATTGATAATTATTGATATTTTATAGTCTTTTTTCATCACTCTAACCTTTCATGTACCCCTCATACTTTCTGCCTAGTCAGGACTGAGTGTTTCCTTTGATTGTGTTTTGCTTGTTTAGTGCTCTTGTAGGTGTTCTTTACATGAATTATTACTTGGGTATAGTTATTATACCTTAATTTTATATTTTAGGTCAGTTATAAATTATTTATACCTATTTATTCATGTTTATACTAATTCCACCTCAAGAATCCTAACATTCTTACTCTCTATCTTATACAATCATCTATAGTTGGTTGTAGGTGCATATTGTCAGATGAGGGGGCATCTGAAGGTGTTTATCTAAAAAAAATCAATATTATAACCTAAAATTATTTTTTTTAATTTTTAATAAGTTCACACCAATCTCTAGTTCCATAAGAGAGAAACACTCTCTCAAACTTGCACTTTAGGTTGTCTGTAGGTTAACACTTTCTTGTGAAGAGACACTTGTAAATGTATAAGAGACTTTAAATATAGTTATATAACCTATTTGGGTGATCCCTTAGAACATAAAAAATATTTTAAATTATTTTTAAATTCTCAACCATGGTTCATAGTCTATTGTTTAACTTTGGGTGAAAATAGGTCTCTTTTAGACTCAGACCTGTAGATAATACTACCTAGATTTAGTGCATAAAAACACAAATTTGGGCCTCTAAAAGACCAATATCCATTGTTAATTTTAACCTAAAACCTTGTGTATCCATTTTAATATATTTAGGATAAAATAAAAATCCATTAGGTTGCATCAAAATTCATTATACCCCTCTTACAAAATATCAACAAAACATGAAAGAACTATGTTTTATACTTTTGGGGATTTGATCCCAAAACTCAATGGTCTCATGTTGAAGGTGATCTATCCTTCCATTTTTGAATTTATAATTTAAATTACATCTTCCATTATTAATTCCACCTACCAATATTCCAATTAAAAGTTTTTTCATGTGTTTCAATGCCTCAAAACAACTCCTCAGCTCTCTGTTAACACCTATAGGTGGCCATTTTCATGTCTACAAATAGTGAATGGAATGAGAGAAATGTGCATGGTTTTTTTATCTTATTATGAGTTTTAGGTTATTATAAAGGATTTAAAATAGAGTTTATTGATGATGTTGAACCTTATTTGGCTCATACACCCCATTTTAACCTGATTGGTCCTAGGAGGACACCTGAAGGTGTGTGTGAGTTACTTGTAAGAAGTGAGTAGGGTTATGAACTACACCCATGGTATATGAAAATAAAAAACCACTGTATATTATTAAAATTTCAAAATGGATCCCCTTCAAATTTTTAATATTTAGAACAATTTAAAACTTCATTTCAATAATGCCCTCTATTGCACGTATAGGTGAATATGTCTATGGTAGATTATGTGAAAGTGTTCAACATGAATATAATATCCCTATATTAAAATTTAATGGTCAATTAAATGATTCCTATTTATCAAATATTCACCAAGTATTTTTAATCTTAATCACACCTCTATGAACATGTCATATAAGTTCTATACACATGATTTACCATGACTGACTGTGTATGACAGTCATAGGGTAAACTAGTTGCATGATCCTTGTGACTACACCCTCGTGGAGTATGTTTTTTTAATATGAAATTTTAATGAGAGGAGATAAAAATAAAATTTTAAATGTGGGAATGAACTTATTATCATCCCTTATAATCACTACCAAAGCCTGGAGACTCTGAAAATAGTGAGAATCTACCTATAACATAGAATGGTGCTTATCTTGAAAATTTGATGTATTTTACCTATAAAAACACATTTAAACATGAAAAAAATCATGGGGATAATTTTATGATGGAGTCAAAATCATCTAGAAACAACATCAGCAAGTGAATTTTATGAACTTGTCCAAAATAATACAAAAACTATAGGGTGCATATATTAACAAGAAAATTAGATAGGTCAAATTCTTAGGAATGGTTCATAAATAATGGACAAAAATTACTATAAAACATAAAATTGATGATGAATAAGTGTATAAGACACCCCCAAGAGCATTTTTCTTGAAACCTCTTTTGTTGACCATACCAAGTACAAACCTGTTGACTAGTTCTATGTGCATGGAAGGGTAAAGAAGGAGAAAAACAATTTTAGCTCAATTTTGACACTTAAAGAGTAATTCAAGAATTAAAATGAATATGAGAAAGCTTAATAGTCATATCATGACCTTATCCCATGTGTCACAGTCCCTTATGGGCTGTATAAGTTCCAAACTCTTCCCTTTTTCAAGAAAACTACCCTTTCTTCTAAAGAACCTATCCATTTTTAGGTATGAATAGTTTATTAAGGCATAATAAGACAAATTTCATGTGAAATCACCATTTATACACCTTCACACTTCCAAAGGAGGTTGTACAACTTAGTTAATTCCCTATTTTGACCCCAAAATGACTCAAAAAGACATAAGGACTAAAATGACTAATGAAAAAGGCTAATATGATATAAAATAACATAAAATAACCTATAATACACCTTATGACACAATATTAAACCCAATATAAACCTATAAAGATCATTTTTTCTCCTATAGGGGTCCCAATTTGACCTACAATGTCAAATTTGGTCAACAATAATAATGTGGAAATAAGGGACAACAATCCCATGAAGCACCAAAAGTCTGTCCACCCCTTTCCTAGTGTACCCCTTAAGCCATGCACTTAGAGAGATTGAGTCTTTATGGGTTACTACAAGATGTAAAGTTTCATTAATTGATAAAATGTTGAAAATATTATATGTATACATAACTCACCTTGTCATATTCTTTCTCCAAAATTTACATGTTTGCACCCTTAGAAAGTGCACTTTATTTGAAACAAAATAAAGGTAACATCTCCTATTGTCCTAGGTAAATGGATTATTTGGTGATATTATCTAAGTGATGGAGATGATATATACAAATTTTCAAGGTCTGATTATACCATTAGACCCTCCAAACACCAACAAAATCATAAGGTATATTGTCAAATGATTGATTATGTGCAGGGTATCAAGTATGAATGTAGGTGTATGTTTGAGGAATTTACATATATTTTCTCCATATTATGAGGGTGACATGGAATTTCCATTTTCATTTTATATTCCTTTAAAACAATGTTAATTATCAGACCCTCATCAAACCTTGCATTACTTCTCTTCTCACTTTGATTGATATGGATTATAGGTTGATTGACTATGTTTTCTTATTTGAGTGAGGCACCTATAGGTGGTATTACATAGTTAAACCTTGAAAATAATTCATATAGACCTAATTATATTTTCTAAATTCATTATATAGACATTTTAATTCATTCACTTCATATTTAGGCTATATCAACACCCATAACACTATGCTCAATCTCACTATCAACTATAGTCAACTGTAGTTCATTAATTTGGAATAAGCAAGGTCATATAGGTTATAATCCACCTTGAAACCTATTTCATATGGTTTGAGGTCACTTTGAGGTCTTTTGAGGTAGCTCCCACTAGTAGGTGTTTGTGTTTCTATGTTCAAGCTCACCTCATAGACCTATGGGAGTTTACATTCAACTGTAGGTGAATTGTCTTAGTGAAAATGACACATGTAGGTGTTGATGAGGTTCACTACCCTACTCTTAAAACTTTTTTATGATTTTTGAAACATTGGTATACTCTCTAAACTCAATAATTCCACCTAACATGAAGATGTACTTCTATACTACAACTTTGGATTATGAAGGTTACTAGGAAGTTCAAATCCTATAGACACCACTAAAATAATGTAGTGAACAAATATGTAACTTTGGATCTTTCTATAATGGAAACCAATTGGTCAAACTACTCAATTATTTTTTAAATATGTTACCCTAGGATAGGTATAAAATTTGTGATCATTTATATTGACAAAAACTTCTTATAACATTGTTATATATTGACACAAAAAGTACTCATGGCTTATTTTATAGCTTTTAGGAAACTTGTCCCTAAAACACACAATTCCTTCACTTAAGGTGACTTATCAAGTTTTCTTACTAATCTAATGTCTCAAACATGGTTTCCAAAGTACCTTCAAAATACAAAAAATTTATGAGGGTTTCAAATTATGTCAAATTTCTCCATGACCATACTCAAGTTTCTATGTAAGGTCACCTATAAATGCACACATAACAACACTTAAGGTAGTGAAGGTGAACATGGGCAATGTGCATGATTCATGACCTTATAATTTTTTCTCTAGGAATATACATCTTATTATAATTTTATAAAGGCCTAAAATAATGTTAAAACATTATTATGAAATAATCCTAAATCTCTATTAGTTCCACCTATAGGTGGACATTTTAATGTGCAAACAGTGAGTTATGGATATAGGATCTATGTATGGAGTGTGACCTTATTTTTCATATTTAACCTCTTAAAATTATTCAAATATGAATCTTCAACCATTAATTTCTTGAAACTAGGCAATTTCTCCCTTTTAACATGATGATCTTCTCTATAGCACCTACAGGTGCTCATTCATGGTGGATGACTGTGCATATATGGGAAATAGTCATCAGTCATTATTTTGTCATTTGAATGGATATTTATTGATTTATCATGAAACAATAATGTGTTAAACCCAATTTTAACTCTTCATATCATCTCTATGAACCTATTTAGGACCTCATATACCTCACTCAGTTGACTATATATGGAAATATAGGAAATTGACTATGTGACTCATGTTATTGACTACCACTCCATTAATAATATAGGTGTGAGAATAAAATTGGAAAGAGAGAGATTTTCATTAATTTAAAACATGCATCACATAATATCACACTCATTTGAAACCACTGTAGATAAATAACCTTTTTGCAAGTGTTAAAATTGACTACAAATCCACTAGCATACATCAACCTAAAACTTGAACTATTGGACCCATAAAATCACTTAAAATAGTGAAACCAAACATAGGAAAAATTATAGGAAAGAGTATACATCATATGGAAGAAAAATTATCAATTATGTTTAATGAAATAGCTCACATAGAAGCAAAACTATAGGGTGTGGGAAAGAATAAGCAAAAAATGATAGTTAACTTATTGAGAATGGTTCATAAAGTATAGGTAACCATTATTACCACTATATACATGAAAATTAATATGACAATTTTTACTATCCATCACCAATATATTTTTACTTTGAAGTCCTCCTACTAACTGTACTATCAAAAGACCTATTGACTAGTTTTCCTTACATAGTGGAGTGATGGAGAGATAACATAGTTTTAGCCCAATTTTGGCACTTTAAAAATAGATAAAATGTGGAAATGGAGTTATGGAAATTGAATTATCATTATAAAATCTTATCCCACCTTCCACTCTCTCCCATAGGCCATACAACCTTTCAAACTCATTCTTTTTCACTTGTTTTCTTGATTTTCAATTAGGAACCTACAAGTTTCAGTTAGTCATGACATTTATAAAAATAAATATGACATATTGGATATGGAGAGGAATTATAGGACACATGAACATCCATAAAACTATACCACCTTCATTTATGACCCCTAAATGACATAAAATGACATAAGGACTAAATTGGACCATGACCAAGACTAATAACATATTAGATCACATACAATGAACTATGACACACCCTATGACATTGTAATAGGATCATATATCAAGTTTTTTTACTATAGGGGGTTGACCCATATTGACTTTTGGTAAAAAATAATCAACATTCTTGATGATTTCCGAAGGGTGTTATTCTTGCTATTCTAATACTAGTAGCCTAATCCTATCTATTAAGCCATGGAGTCACCTATACATAAGTTTGAAACATAATTTGACTTTGAAACCATACCAAACACATAGGAAAGACACACAAAACAAGACACACCAAATGAAATAATCATGTGTTTAACTAGAAAACTTATGGAACATAACACAACTGAAAGAAAGACACACACACCTAATCTACTATTTAAAAAATCACACTCTTGAGGTGATATATTTGATCATAACTCAACTAGGGTCAAAGTTATTTCCCCTTGCATCTTTGTCACTCAATGAATGTAGTCTAGCATGGGAAGCGTGCTCATCATCAACCACTTTCATTTGTGAATGTTCAAGAATACTACCACCTTTATGCCTTCTTAGGATTCAAAGTAACTATTTAGAGCCTTCATGAATGTTACTCTTTGATCTATAGAAGCATTTATTAGAGATGTAATTTTATTTATCATTTCCATATCTAATTTACACTCCTCAAGCTACATATTAGAATGTATTATAACTACCTAAATCTTTCTATCTTCTTATGCATGATATGCTTAATACATGTAGTCCTCAAATTCTCCTTCTTTGTGTTCCAATACCTTTGAATATGAATTTACCTTAGATGGAACTCTTGACTATTCTTTAGGCACAATTTTTTTTTCCTTGAACTCATTCTCCATGTTCACAACCTTTTGGGTAATAGCTTCATCAAAATCCTCATGACTGTAAGCTCTTGATCATCATAATGACCTTCATCCTTGTGTTTGATGGAACACTCAAAAAAATTATTATTAGTCTCATTAGAAATATTAACATCAGATATAAAATCTATTGGATATAAAGGAGTGTTACAAAAATTATCAAATTATTTACATATGACATTTAACCTCTACCATAGTTCATCTTCATTCACATCATGACACTCTTTTCCATGATTAGTGAGACACTCAACATCATATTTGTTAGAATCATTATAAAACACATTATATATATAATTTCTTGGAGAGAAAGTAGCATTACCTAATTGATCAAAATCTTGACATATGACATTAAACCTTTTCCATTAGTCATCCTCCTCTACCTCATGAGTGTCATCATCAAGGGTAGCTTCATCAATAGTAGGAAAAAATAAATTATTATTCCCAAAATGATGATCAATTATATTCCTCAACCTATCAACATCATACTCATTAATGATGTAGCTACCTTCAAGAACTTATGAATCATTTTCAACACTTACTTTAGCTCTTTCAAATGGTTCTTCATGCATGATATAAGTGCTAGGGTCAGTTTGATGAAAATATGCATAAGGATCATGATCATAAGTGATATTACCATATTCATCAAGGAGAAAGTCAGAAATTACCTAAAATTTATAATCACCATCATCCATATTAGACTCTTCCTTTTCATTGATCACACAATTCAAGTTAGAACTTGTTTTAATGTAAGGCTCAATATGAAACCTTGTAATAGCCTCTTTTGTCCCATACATTATCCTAAAGGCTAATAAGGACCAATAATATAATATTTATCCACCTATCTTGGTTTTAAAGTTCTCTTTAAAGGCAGATTACAAAATGAGTAAGGAGGTCCACCACAACAATATCTTGGAGGATAGGAAAAGTAGGACAATCATGCAAGAAGACCTTAAATTTTTTTATCAACCCTATTATCTTAGTAATTGTACCATCTATCTGAATCACTCATTTTATATGAGGTTCATATTTTAGGCCCAATTTTTTAGCTACAACCTTGGGCATGACTGATGCAGAAGCACCACTATCAACTATGCAATTGTGGACTAGTTTGTCACCCACTAAAATATTGAGATAAAATGGTGGAGGTTTCTCAATCCTAAGATATGGTTCAAAAATGTGATTAGGGACATTTTAAATAAAAACATGGCCATGAATTTTACTTTAAGGTGAAGGAATAGTAGTAATGGTGGAAAACTATTTTTATAGAAGTTCTTTTTGGCTAAGCATTTGGAGGATATCTCATAAAGAGATAGATGTCTTGGCACTTTTCAAAGAATCTATTATATTTAGGGAAGTAGTAGTCACCTTATCTTGAGTCTTTAGAGGTAAAGGATTATTTGTAAATTTAGTATCTAAGACACCTTGAGTAGACCTTACCACATTTTGACTTGAAGGAGGTGTAGGAATATATGGAGCTACCATACTTGTAGCCATGATTTACTACCTTGTATAAGGATTAGATGAGCTGGTAGGCATGTTATTTTTACCTCTTAGATCCTTACTCATGGAACTTGTATTTGTTTCAATATATGTTCCTTGGTTGAGCACAAAAGTATATTCAACTAGGAATTTGGTGAAGTTGTCTCCTTGAGGTTGCCATTGCTTATTTGCTTACATCATAACTTCATCTTCAATTGATAGGAAAGGAATGACTCCTTAATAAACTAGAGATTTATATCCACATTCATAAGCATCCATGGATTGGATTTGTCTCTAATCTCATCTTTATACCAAGTTAATATGTGTTGGTACCATATCTATTATGTTGGATGTAGAATTGGGATTGTACACATTGGTAAGTCTATTGAAATTAGGCTTCCATTGACCTCTTCCTCTCCCATATTATTGTCCATATTACTATTGATAGGTGTATTTATGTTGATAATACCCTTTTTTCATGTTCCCTCTCCTAATCCTAGCTTCTAACCATTGAATATATGCATCTTTATCCATGAAATTATCTTCATTATTAGGGGTAGTCTTAGGCTTGGTATTTACACTTAGAACTTGAGCCACACTTGGATTATCATCTAGAGTATCAGTCAGTAGAGTCATAGATACATTAGGAGGCAAATTTTTTGATTTAATGAAGCCGTTATCATCTCTAATGTTAAGTTCATATAATTTTGGAGGAGTGAAACCACCCATGGATTGAAGCATGATATAAATATTAGTACCAATTGATCTCAAGTATGTGGGGAAGATAAATCTAGTAGGTGGTCTCATGGGAGGATAAAATCTATACCAAGTATTTTGAAACCTCTCATTGAAGTCATATATTTTTTTTGTGGGAGATAATTTGATCACATTGAGTTGATGAATAAGAGAGGTATGGTGACTTTCATCTTTAAACCTTGAAGTAAAAAACACTCAAAAGTCATCTCATGATGTGATGCATCCACCAAGAAAATTCCTATACAAATCAAGATATTTCTTTCTAAGGGACATGAAAAAGAGTCTAATGTAAATATTCTATTTATTTTCATTGTGAAAATTAAAAAAAAAAGAGATATCCATAATGTGTTCATCAGGTGTAACATGACTCTCACCATTTAATGTGGGCACACTCTTTGTGGCACTAAGAGTAATGTAATCCTAAGCTTGAAGGTGAATTGGATTTTTAGTATTAAAGGTAGGAAAGTCATGTTTACTAGCCATATATTCTTAAATATATATTTAAATTATTCAATATATTCACTTTATTGGATAGAAAAATATTCTTATTTCTCAAAAGGTAGATTAGGATGAGGGTATTGAACCTTGAGAGGAAGTTCAAGCTGAATAAGTGGATTGATAAGATTGAAAAATATACTAGATGATGACATAGTAAGAAACATGAAGGATGAGATAAAATTTATGAAAAAAAAATGGCCTTGAACTAGATTATACCTTGATTGGAGTCACCAAATGATGAGTATCATACCAATTTACAGCTGATGTTTTCAAGACCAACATTCACCTTGACAAGTTATCTTGTAGACAGTGAGTCCCACTATGTGTGCCATAACTATTGTCACAAAATATTTCACCATATAGGAAGGTGTTTAAGTATCTTAAATATTTTTGTAACATGGGAATACTTCTAGGTTTGTGGGTTTACTTATAGGTAGAAGTAGACCTATAGGTTTAAGGGCTAGCTCCTTGAATATACCTTGAAATGCTTATCACCTAAATAAATAGTTTCATTTGGGAAAAAAGATAGAATTTTACATGAAAATAAGTTAATATAAGGGGGTGATACACCAATATTATTTCCACAATACCATCATACTTCTCTCACTAAGAAATAATACATACAAACTAGCTTCGAAGTCCTAAAAGGTTCTAACATAAGTGTTTCAAAATAGAGGTGATATGCATGAGAAAACACAAAGTAAGTGAACCATAGTGAATATTTCATATAAAAATAAAAATTATAAACTTTAAAGTATTTTAAATCATTAGCTAAACTCTATATGACTTGTTAGAATAGGAACTCTTGTATAAACATGATAGGATAAAGAGAGAGAGGATATACGATTATCATTAACTTTACTATAAACAAATTTTCACACTTAGATAAATTTTTATGAGCTAAGAAATATAATTTAATTTATTTTTCAAAGGAAAAATACAATATCATTCTAGTAGGGCTTTTCCATACATGGTGCATTATTAGTCTACAAGAACCAAAATGGCAACTACTTATAGAATTTGAGAGAGGAGAAGAGAATGAAGTCCAAGAGTCACTAGGACATGTGTCATGATAATAAAATGAGATAAATATGTAGGAGAGAGGGATATGGAATATAAAATTTAAGGTTTACTTGGATAAATGTCCCTCAAAACATGAAACTCCTAAAATGTGGCATAGGATTCCTCATTGCTTGCTCAGAAAACTACCTTCATCATTTGGCCTTCTTGGAACATCCAAAAATAACTAGGGAAATATGTTATGATTGAATTAAGAATGATTGGTTTTATAAATTCTCAAAAATTCATTGGTTTCATCCCTAATCATCAAGATTATTCTATACATGAGTTATCACTACCTATAGTCTAAATAACTCCTCTTTCACTCACCTTGCACACTTGGTACCAAGGTTGCCTTAAAATTTCTAATATGATATATACAAAGGAGTTAATGACAAATTTTAGGGATTATAATATCATTATATTACTTAGGTAGACATTAAAAGTCCACCCACTTAAAGTTTTCACTCTCTCACTAGCTTGTGCACTATGCCATTTTTGACTAGTGGAGGTGAAGGCAATTGGACACTTAGATGAGGAAATAAATACACATGTTTAGTTAAATTAATTATAAATATATATCCCAAAGTGTATTTCATCATTTGAAACCCTTATGTACCTAAAAAACACCAAAAACTATTAATGAAATCCATTTCCCACCTTGTCCGTTTAGGTAGGGTATAATTAAATTCGATGAGGAAGATCCTTAGAGAGTCCTCTACAACATCCAATCATCTACCAATCCATTATATTCCATCTAGATGCATCTCCTACTCAATCTTCCTAATCAAGTCACTACTATGGCTTTTAGGCCATTTCCTCCTCTAAGGATTTTTCATGAAGATGTGATGTTTAATGCTTCATAAAATTTCACAAAATATTTTTTCAAGGCCTCCTTCATCATTTCCGAACTCATGAGACTCCAGTGAAAATATTCCAAGTAGATGTGAACTCTCAAAGTTTCCAACTTGATCTTTTCTCTTCATTCTTCATAGGTTTGAGTTGGTATAATCCAATGAATGGATTACCTATGGTATATTTGCATAAAAATATATTGAACATACCTTATGCCTCCCTAAAAACATGTTTAAATGGATAATAATGTTCATATAATCTTAGAGATTGTATTAGCATCCCCTTAGCCATTAGGCCTAACTAAGACCTAGTAGGCTTAGCTTGCATATCTATAGGTTTGGACCTCATTTTGTTCCTCACCACTATGAATTGATCCTATTGTTGGTATAGATGTTATACAAATTTAAACATATTTGAAAGACCCCATTAATATTTAACTTGCCTTGTCTTCTTCTTTCTCCAAAATCTATAGGTTTACACCCTTGGGAAGTGCCATCTATCTAAGAAAAAATTGATGGAACTTACCCTATTGTACCAAGTAAATGGATTATTTGGTGAGGTTATCCAAGTGATGGATATGATATATATAAATTTCCAAAGTTTTAATATATCATTAGACCCACCAAACACCAAAAAACCCATAAGGCATATTGTCAAATGACTAAGTATGTGCAAGGTATGATGTATGATTGTTGGTGTATGTTTGAGGCCTTTATCTATATTGTATCCATATTATGAGGGTGCCATATAATGTCCATTGTAATTTTTGATTATTTAAAATAATTTTGATCATTAGAGCCTTATCAAACCTTGCATTATTTCTCCTCTCACATTGACTGATATGGACTATAGGTTGACTGACTATGTTTTCTTGTTTGAGAGAGGCACCTATGGGTGGTAGTATATGGTAAAACCTTGAAAAAATGCATATATATTTCCTTATATTTCATAATGTAATTATATATTCATTTTAATTCATTTACCTCATATTTAGGCTATATCAAAACCCATAACACTATGCTCAAGCTCACTGTCAACTACAATCAACTATAGTTGACCAATTTGGAACATGCAGGGTCCTGTAGGTGAAAATCCAACTTAAAACCTATGTCACATGGTTTGAGGTAAATTTGAGGTCTTTTAAGTCAGATCTCACTAGTATGTGTTTGTGTTTCTGTGTCCAAGTTCACCTCATGGACCTCTAAGAGTTTACATTCAGCTGTAGGTGACTTCTCTTAGGGAAAAGGATACCTATAGGTGTTGATGAGGTTTAATACCCTAATCTTCAACCTTTTTGATTATATTTAAAAAAATGGTGTACTATCTAAACTACACATGAACAGTTAACATGAATATGTACTTCCATAATACAACTTTGGATTGTGAAGGTTACTTGGAAGTTTAAATCATGTAGACATCACTGAAAGAACACAATGAACAAATATGTAACTTTTGATCCTTCTAGCATGGAGACAAATTGGCCAAAATACTCACTTATTTTTTAAATATGTTTCCCTAGGATATGTATACAAGGTATGATCATTTAGATTGAACAAAACTACATGTAACACTATTAATATTGACACCAAAAGTGCTCACGGATCTATTTTATAGCTTTTGGGGAACTTGTCTTTAAAACACAATTGCTTCATTTGAGGTGACTTATCAAGTATATTTTATAGTCTAATGTCTCAAACATGGTTTAAAAATTAACTTAAACATCCAAAATATTTATGATGGTTTCAAATTATGTCAAATCCCTCTATGACCATCATCATGTTTCTATGTAAGGTCACCGTAAATACACACACAACAACTTATAAGGTAGTGAAGGTGAACATGGGTAGTTTGCATGATGCATGAAGTTATAATTGGATATCAAGGAAAATACACCTTATTATAGCATGATTAAGGTCATAAAAACATGTTATAACATCCTTATGAAACAATCCTAAATCTCTGTCAGTGCCACTTGTAGGTGGACATTTCAATGTGTAGGCAGTGAGTTGTGGATATAGGCTCTATGTATGGAATGTAACCTTATGGTAAATATTAAACCTATAAAAATTATTAAAACAAGACTCTTCAAATATGAATTTCTTTAAACCAAGCAATTTCTCCCTTTTAACATGATGGTCTTCTCTATAGCACTTGTAGGTGCTCATTCATGGTGGATGATGTGCATATATGGGAAAGTCATCACAATCAGTATTTTGTCATTTGAAGGGATATTAATTGATTTATCATGTAACTATAATGTGTTAAACCCAATTTTAACTCTTCATATCATATCTATGAACATCTTTAGGACCTCATATACCTCACTCAGTTGACTACGTATAGAAATGCAAGAAATTGACTATTTGACTCATGTTCTTGACTGCTAATCCATGAATAATATAAGTGTGAGACTAAAATTGAAAATATATATATATTTTCATGAAATTTATAACATTCATCACATCATATCAAACTAATTTTAAACCACTATAGAGAAAGAAGCTTTTTGTAAGTGTTAAAATTGACTAAAAATCCATTATCATACATCAACCTGTAACTTGAACTATTTGACCCATCAAATAAATTCCTATCATGAAAAAAAACATGGGTAAAATTATAATAGAAAGTATACATCCTATGAAAACAAAATGATCAATTTATTTGTATAGAATTGATCACATAGAAGTAAAACCTAGACGGTGTGGGAAACAACACTCAGAAATGGATAGTAAACTTGTTAAGAATGGTTCATAAAGTATAAAAAACCATTATTACCACTCCAAACATGAAAATTAATATAAAAATTTTTAATATCCAAAAAAATATGTTTTGACCTAGAAGTCCTCATACTGGATGTACTATCTAAAGACTTATTGACTAGTTTTGCTTGTATAGTGGAGCGATTGAGAGATAGAATAATTTTAGCTCATTTTTGAAAATTTAAAAGTATATAAAATGTGGAAATGGAATTATTGAAGCTTAAAAGTCACTAAAAAATATTCTCCCATGTGCCACTCTCTCCCATAGGCCGTACAACCTTCAAAATTCCTTTTTCCCTTATTTTCTTAATTTTCAGCTAGGAACCTACAAGTTTCAATTGGTATTGACATTATTGACAAGTAATATGACATATTGGACTTTTAGAGGAATTTTAGGTCACATTAACACCCATAAAATTGTACCACATTAATTTATGACCCCTAAATGAAAAAAAATGACAAAAATACTAAATTTGACCATGACCAAGGCTAATAACATATTACATCACATCAAATGAACTATGACATACCCTATGACATTTGAATATATATGGTTGACCCATTTTGAATTATGGTAAAAAAAAATTGTCAAAAGACCCTTGGAAGTGGTCAAGAATAAGATGTTGACCTACTTTAAAGAGGTCAATATCTATACACTATTCCACCTAGATGTCACCGTAATAGACCAAAGATAATTTGAATTCCACCTGGGTTAATTCAACTAGGTCATGAGGGAGAAGGTTTAAAAATAAACCTAATAAGGGGACTAAGTAGTGTTGGAGCTATCAACATAATCCATAATAGGCATTAACTAGGTCTCTAGAGTCCAGGTGTAAATGGAAGCACCCTTATAGGTATACCAAAGGCTAGTGACTTAGGTAGAGGTGATATTTAGGGAGCCCAAAATAAACCTTTCCATGTTATACAAGTAATTTGACCTCATGGTGGTGGTGTTAGAGGCTAGGGATGCCATACCAAAGTAGTTGAGAGTTAGATCTTCATAACTACCTTCGCATATCAACTAAGTAGTCTCCCACAAATATTTTATAGGTTTTAGGAGATTTTTTTTATAATTTTGAATTAAAGTTATAACTATAATGAGTTTCCATCATGACTCAAGATGGGAATCTCACACTATTTAGAGGTCGAAACCATCCTCATCTATATAAGGAAAAGTTGTATTATAATATAGGGGGTCGACTAAAATATACTTGAAAGTGCTATCAAATTATAGCTAGGATTTCACCTAATTTCTATTTCATCTCTCTACACTATAAAATTAGGCAAGATTTATTATTGTAATCACACTTAATTTTTAATGAATATAATTCCTAAGGTTTCATTTTATGTCTCAATTTTTTTTTGTCTTCATTTTTGAATGCTTGTGAATGTTAGGTTAATTAGATTAATACTTTTATAATTTATGCATGATATGGTTATGATGTGTTTAGCTATTATAATCATTGTGTGGGTTATCTCATTTCACTTTTGTAGTACTATTAATTTGTGTGTTAATATTAAAATTAACATAAGGTGTTTATGTGTAGTTTACTATAAACTCCTAGTACTCATATTTAGTGAGATCTCATATTGGAGGCATACTTTTAGTTCCCTTAAGATATTCCCACTGTGTGTTCTTAGAAGTATAACTATAGTGAAACTTAGTCTATAGTGGTACAACTATGGAAATATCACTTGGTTCGATGGTCAATGCATTGAGTTCATTATAGACCTAGAGGCTCCCTTTTCTACCATACTCTTCCCTCTCCTTTTGTGTTTGTTTTCTAAGATTAAACTACCCTTTCCCCTTATGTTTATAAATAGAGAGGCATAATATTTGAAATCCAATAATAACCTTTGGTAATTAGACCTATGTACATGAACTTCATATTAAACTTTTAGTGGCAATAGTACATCTCTTAGAGGCTATTCATGTAGACTCCATTTGTAAAGTAAAATAACTATATACATGCCCTGGGTTGATCTTAGATCAGTCCTAAAATAGAGGATGAAAGTATAGATTAGTCCCCATCTCCCCTTTTAGGGAACACCCAATCTCATCGACATTTCATGAATTGAGACTTTGAATCAAATAATAGATGGAATTAGGAGGCCATAAGAATATTTCAAGCTTATCATGAATTTTATGAGTGTGTAAATATTATTTTTATTGATAATAATGTACTAAACACTATTTGATTATGAAGCATCTTAGAGACAAATTCACCTATTATCAGGGATAAGTACTTTTGCATTCAATTGGTAATTTCCCCTACTTTCCCACATGAAAATTGGGATTAAATAACCTAGACATACCCATCAATTCATCTCTTCAAACCATTTTAAATATGTAACCTAAGATGGCCTAGTTAGTTGGCTTTGTTATAATGTCTCAAAAGTCATCCATGATTTGCCTAGGAAGCCTGAGAGGTATCTTCCCTATTTCAACCCTGGCATGGGATGAAATGTAGAAGAATATAAAACATCATATAAAACTTCCCTAAGAATAATAAATGTAGAACATGAGGATGTCACATGTAGGATTTTCCCCTTTATGCTAATAAACTTAGTATATGATTGGTTTTCAACCTTCTTAAAGACTCTATCTCGAGTTGGGACCATTTTAACACTACTTTCCTCATATAATTTAGGTAAGTGATAGACCCTAGTGTCTTATATAAACATTTTTATTATATCAAAAGGGATCCTAGTGAGCCTATTATTAACTTTAATGCTAGGTTTTAGAAGATGTATAACTAGGTCACCATGTTTTATGAACCTAACCCTTAGTTAGCACTTGAAATGTATAAGAATATGCTAGACCCTTAGAAATCCATGTTCCTAAAGAGGGACACATCCATAAAAAACCTATCCTTAGATTACATAGGGGATACAAATTAGATAGGCAACTAAACCCTTAATATCACACAATGACCCCCAATCCTAGTGTGCTACCATAGATGCTTGTGTTAAACATCTTGCCCAATATTAATCAAAATTTCCCAATGCTTCATTCGATCCTTATAACACACCAAATCTCACTAGGTCATCCTAATACAAACCAACAAGTGGGTTTACTTAACCCATGGGGCCATGAACTGACTCCTCAGACTCAATATTAGGTAATGTTGGCTATGGCTAACAATACCCAAACCACACCTCAGGAGTCTACCAAGAATGAGTTATATGTAATTTAATGGATGGTATAAAAACTCAACAATGAATTCTTTAGGCTTTAGAGGTAGGTGAGTAACTCTAATTCATAAATTTCCAAAAAAAGTTCACATATCAAAGACTATGTAGGAACTATAATTGTCCTCACAACCCCTAAGAACCTTCACCCAATAAGATACCTAAAATAAATATCTTTTAGATAGCCTTACCTAACTAGTGTCAAGTGCATAACATGGTAATACATGGGAAAATAGAATGCATGGAGTTTGGTTTTGCTTTTGAGATATTCCAAAATTAAATGGAAGAATATGAGATTGTCCCCAATCATCCTAAATCATCCAACTCACTTAAATACCCTAGTATTGTTATGGTGTAAGAGACCATGGAATTCCCTAGTGAGGAAGAAAATGAGCTAGAGGACAGTATTGGTGAGGTGTAATCATTTCAACAATTTCAAAGGATCAACTATTCCCTCAAGAATAGATAAAAACAACATACCCTTACTACCTTAACCCCTAATAATGGTGCCTAGAATAAAATGCTAGGAATGATCCCCCACCTTCAAGACCTAAAGAACCTATGGAAACCCCACCAATACAATGAAAATGAGGTTATAACATAGTGGAAGATATTAAAAATATCAATGCTAACATTACCCTTCATGAGATTTTTAAAATCATAGAGCAATGGGATCTTTTGATGAAATCCTTGACTTATAAATTGACTACACAGGTCTATCCAAAACCCAGATCACTACAAACTAATGTGATCATTAAAAATATGGAGGTTCCCCCTTTCCTCTTAACCATCAAGTTATTTTTAAATAATATACATAACTACTTGGTAGATTTAGGAGCCTCAGCCAATGTGATGCATATAAACATATGTGAGAATCTCATATTGGCCCCCATAAAATTAGATAAGGTAGTGGTCAAACTAGACAAGTTATAAGTGAAAGTGGTAGGTGAACTTCTCAATGTCCACATATATTTGAATTTCAATCCTAGGATTTAACACTTCATAGACATTCAAGTAGTTGACATGTTCCTCAATAGAGATTGGTCCTAAACCTTGAATAGGTAAATGACCACAAATTTCTCCCATATGTGGTTACCATGGAGAGGAGTAGCCAACAAAATATGGGTATATAGATAATCCCACATGAAAAATATGATAATCAAGTATGATTTTAATAATGAGAAGGTAAACCTAATTTATTTTGACTTAGGCATCTACATGATGATCACAAATCCACCTAAAGATAAAGCTAGTCATATCCCATGTCTATTTGGTCTATGGTCTCTTTATATAGATGAAACTTATTCTAAACAAGGTAGGTGGGTTAGTGTTCAGCTTATATATCTCCTAGGTATAAAAGCATCATATAGGTTACAATTTCCCTACACAAATAACCAATTTGAGTATGAAGCTCTAATCTTAGGATTGTAATTTTCATTAAAATATAAGGAAAACAAACTAAGAGTATTTATAAATTCTGAGCTGGTGGTCAACTAGATTAAGACTAAATTTCAATGCAATTTATCATTGTTGGAAATATTGTCATTGATGTCAAAGGTCTAGCATTATTGGTGATAAATGCCCCATTGCATTTAATGTTGTTTGTAATAAATATATCTTGGATAATATGAGTTAATATTTATTTAATATTAATGAATATATTTTTGGTTGCATATGAGACAAAAGAAGGGCCCACGGAGAAGTCAAAGAGCCATGGGATAAAGACAAAAGAAGGATGGGACGCATTTTCCAATGAATAGTCATCTTGGGGAATTCCAAGAGTCACCAAGTGAAGACAAAAGAGGAAGGGTGAAATTTCTCATGAAGGGACACTTTAAGGAATACAAAAAGTCACCAAGATGAGGACAAAAGAGGGAAGGACGTTTTTGATCATGAAGGGTCACCACATGACTTTTCAAAGGCTTGAATATGAAGGGTCATACAAGTTTGGCACCATTTTCCATGAGGATTTAAGGGTTACAAAGGGGGAATCCCAAAGGTCATTTGGAAAGCTATAAATAAAGTCTTGAGAAGCCATTTGTAAATATGAGAGATAGAGGTTGATTTGATATTGTAATATCTAGCTTAGAAGAGCAATTGTGAGAGATGAATATGATTTGTATTTGTTATATCTAGCTTAGAAGAGCAAAGGTGAGAGAGAGGAAAGAGATGTTGTATTGATCTATCATTTTTTAAGATAACAACATTGAGAGATAGGTGTGTGGTATACATAAAGGGGTTGGTGCTCTTGCAGGTTGGTGCTCATGAATTGTTGTTAGGTTGGTGCTTGGCAAAGGGGTTGCTGCTCCTATGGGTTGGTGCTCAGCAAAGGGGTTGGTGCTCCTATGGGTTAGTGCTCATGAATAGTAGCTGGGTTAGTGCTCGTCAAAGGGGTGTGGTGCTCTTGTGGGTTGGTGCTCATGAATAGTTGCTAGGTCAGTGCTCAACAAAGGGGTTGGTGCTCCTAAAAGCTTGGCTTGTGAATATTATTTGGGTTGGTGCTTATTCATATACTTGAGATTGTTCTCTGTAGTTTTTCCCACATTGGGTTTCCAGGTTATATTTGGGGTCTCTCTCTATCTTGTGTGGTGTTTATTTTTTGAGTTTTATTACATATCTTGAATATTTGATCAAGGAAAAGATTTATAAGATATATGATATATTGATTCACCCCCCCTCTCAGTATATCTTGTGCTTAACAATCATACCTCAGGAGGGATAAGTATATGTATTGGGACATAATAAATTTGTTTAACACATTTAATATTATCCCCATTACCCAAGAATAAAACCAAATAGCTGACTCACTAGCACTTATAGTAGCAAACCTAACTCCCTTAGATGACACTAAGTTACAGGAGTTTTTTGTGGAACTCATCCCATGTCCATCTATTATGGAAAATGAGATTTTTTTTTAGGTTTTTGAGGATGACCAATAGATCATCCAATTCCTTAGGAATAAAGGAATATTTGAGGCCCAAATTATGGATGTGAAAGACAAAGACAACCCCAGGAATGAGATGGATAAAGATGGGATCTTAAATAGTCATGGGAATTGGATCCTAAAAGGAATGATATCATTGGAGACAACATTCAATGCATTAAAACCTACTTTCCAAGTGAAAAAACCCAAGTTAAAGGATAGAAAGTGCTGACTCATCAACCTCAATCCTATGAAAAATACCCAAATAGTTAATTTAGGTCCTGAATGGAATGAATATGAATTATATTAGTTATGAAGTTTATTTTTGAGATATAAGGATGTGATTATATAGACCTATAGAGACCTTAAGTTCTCTGACCTGGGAGTGATCACTCATATTATCCCCATGAAACCTATCCAAAAACCCTTTAGACAAAGTTAGAGATTGGTAAACATGATCCTTGATCCCTTGATACAAAAGGAAGTCCACAAGTTTTCCTTTGTAAGGATAATTTTCCTAGTTTTCCACTCCACCTTGGTGGCAAACCTAGTGCTTATGCAAAATAAAAATGGATAAATCCACTTATGTGTGGACTTATGAAACTTTAATCGAGCCTTAAATAAAGAGAATTACCTATTTATATCCCTTGATGAGGTAATCTAAAGGGGGAGTGGGTTTCAAATAATGTCCTTATAAGATGGTTTTTCAAATTCAACTAAGTCTTGGTCAACACTAAAGATAGAACTAAGACTACTTTCACCACCAAGTGGGGAAAATTTACTTAGAAATGGATTCCCTTTAGGCTGATCAACATTGATTCCAATTTAAAAAGGGTAATGGACTTTTATTTTGAAGGAATAATATGTCAATGTATAATAATCTATATGGATAACCTAACTATGTTTTCAAAATATAGGTCAGATCATGTATGCCATAAGGAAAGGCTATTTGAAACATGATAAAGGTATGAAATTTATCAAAACCCAAACAATAGCATTTTTGGTGTCACCAAAGTTAAAATTATCAGTCACATTGTCATAAATTAAGGTATTGTTATCGACCCCAAATGGGTAGAAGTAATTTCTAAACTATATTTGTGTGAAAATTTATTTTTGGATTTTCTAAAATAGTAAAAACCTTGAATGCGATGTTGAAATAGAACGTAAAAGTGGAATGACATATGAAATCAAATAAGAATTTCTAGGATAATAAATATGTTATTATATAATCCTTGATCCTCATCAACTTGACTATAAGTAATCTACACACACACACACACACACACACACACACACACACACACACACACACACACACACACACACACACACACACACACACACACACACACACACACACACACACACACACACACACACACCCCTTTGGTTTAGACCACACCATTGCAACTTGCATCACTAAAATATTATAGGTAAAAGATTACCCCATATCTTTTATGAGAGTTAAGCTTATAAATGTTGAGCTAGATATTGTAACCTAGATAAAAATGCCTATGCCCTAGTTAAGGTGATGAATAAATTCACACATTACATCCTCTAGAAAAAAGTACATGTTATTATCTCAGACTCGACTATAAAATATGTGATGGGGAAAAATGAGCTATGAAAAAGAAGAGTTTAATGGATGACAAAGTTACAAGAATACAACTTTGAAATCAAGCTGACCAAATTGGTTAGAGGACAAGGCCTTAATTAACTAATAATATAGATACACCTGTGTATTAAAGTACACCAATTAGACAAAAAGAGGGTGTTATAATTATATTGATACACCCTAGTCATGGAGTTTATACTCTATATAAATTCACTTTTGGGACTTAACCACACATAGAGGAGGGATTTATAGTTGAAGGTTGCATAATATATGCTGAAGAAGGGAGTTATATTTAAGATAAATCATGAAGGAATATATCTCTGATGCATATCACAAGAAGAGGCCAAAGAAATAATGACAAGTTTTAATGAAAGATTGGTATCCAACCACCTTACATCAAATTTCATGGCCCACAAAGTTATTTAGGTATAATATTATTAGCCCACATTGTTCAAAGATATGCAAATCACTTAGTACACATAATTGTGGCCATATATAGGGTAAAATATTAGTATGCCACTTGCTATTGTGAGACTTTAGTGCCTTGTCATTTTTATGGTGAATAAATATCCCTCTTACAATCTATGTTCTGTGTAAGGAGAGGAAATTAAACTAGTTAGGTTATAAGTGCTTTAATCAAATTCCCCATATAATTCACCATTTATTATAGCTAATATGCCCCATTTTATTCAAAATGTGAGACCCCTCTTCTGAATACCATAAACTAGAGCTCTAAGGTCCTTTATTTATTCTTGATAGTTTTTCCTAAAATTATATCCTTGGAATATTATGTCACCCCAATTTACTTGAGTAAAAACAAGTCTTATTTATTTCTATGACTAATATAGAGTTGTTATTTTATATATTAGGGTACTAATATTGTGTATCTACCTTTGACAAAATTTATTGAAGTCTCATTCCTTTCTTGGAGTGGTAGTCCCATCACCCTTAACAACAAATCTAAATATTAATGACAAATGAGTAAGTGTTAAATGTATTGCATGTATTTTTCACTTTTGACTAAATCTTTTTTTTTGGATTTCATAGAGTTGAGAGCCCAACCTAATCAAAAGGTGCCACATCACCAATTTGTTAGAGTGGTGAGTCCCTAGACCTATCAGATATGTTAGCTCTCAAGAGAGCCTAACCTAATATGAAGGTGTCATGTCATCAAATTGTCATAGTGGCCAGTCCCAAGACCTATCATAGATATCAAAGCCTAAGATAGCATAGCCTAATCAGAAGGAATCACATTGCTAAAATTTTAGAGTGACCAGTCAATGGACCTATTAGAGATGTTAGAGCATGAGAGAGATTGACTTAATTATAAGGTGTTACATTACCAAATTATTAGAGTGGCCATTCCCTTGACCTATTAGAGATACCATATCTTAGCCTAATTATAAGGATTTAGGTCATCTATTAAGTAAAATGAATTGGTAACCACCTAAGGCCTTGAAAGGGTGAAAATGGAGTATGGATGAGACAAAATAAGTAATCAAGATGTGCTACATGTCCTTAAGTAACACCTCACCCTTACTAAAGATATGATATATAATATGAAGTTGTGCCTAGGTGTCAACCATTAGAATTTTGCATGTCATGAATTAGGAGTTAGACATGAAGCCTCTAAGGGACATGACTCCTATCTACCATATATTGGGTTTTAATGAAATAGAAAGGTGGGACAGATTGGATAAATTTAAAATATACCATTAACATTGTTAAATATTGTTAGTGGTAGAGGATCATAAGCTCATAATTTAAATATGGATTTAAAGTAATGAGAACAAATCTATCCACCAACTCAAATTTTAATTCATAAAAAGTGAGATTCCAAATTCCATTAATACATGGGTATGCATGCATCCATTTATAAAAGCCTAGGGAAATCCCACTAATAGGTTCAATACATACATTTGAGAGCATTCCAACACTTAGATTTCTAATTATCATAAAATAACCTTGTGTTTCATGCATCAAATGCTTAGATCCTTCCTATTTCCCCACTATCCTACATAATGGTCACATCCTCTTCAAACCTAAAGGTTAAGTCTGAGTACTAAGATACCATATTCCCAACTGGCTTGACAAAGTTTAAGCACTACAATGACATGTTCAAAGTCGTTGATCAAGTGCATAGATAGTCAAGATCTGATGATGACCAATAAGAAAAATTTGAGGACATATTTTAGTCCTACAAGAGAAACAAATTTCATAGAGCCATAGCCAAACTAGAGGAATTTACCTATGCTAATTTGTTTAACATCCTTAACAATACCATTCGAGTGTAGGATGGGGTCCATAGTTGGGTGTGAGTTCTTAACTCTCAACACCACATTTTTTATATCTTTTATAATGATTACAAGGTGTATTAATCCATATGACACTACACCTTATCTTATAATATGGTATTAATGGACTAGATGGAGACCTACCTAATATATGATGTCCTATAAAAATAGGCTAAGAAACCATATGCTAAATGAGTTATCAAGGAGGAGATAAATGCATACACAGTATTCACCTTCCAAGAGGAAGTTTGGGTAGGCATAATTATGCTAAAATAATTATTCAGGGCCCAAGAATACTTGCACATTAGCAAACTATGGGTTCCCCTCCTCCATATGATCCTTACATGTTCAAAAGTCTTGAATGTGGGAGGATAGATCAAATTTAAGTTAGTCAATGCCATCACAAATGCCTAATCTAAAGGAAATTTATATATGATGAGCTACCTTATGGATATAGTCTACATGATGTTTTACTTCAAACATTTTACTTTTCCTATGTGGGTTCTTGGGGGCTCAGCAGTCCATGTGGTATTGTACAAACTATATGTCCACTATTTCTAAAACCACATCTAAGACATATGTAAGCACTTCTATCTAGTGGTCTACCAAGTGATCAATGAGCCCCTAATACTCTATATATCAAAATAAATCTATGACACAATCACCATCATTGGGGACTACTATCTCTATAATAAGGACATTGTGATCTAAATTATAGGTTTCTTAAATCAGCCCCTCTACTTGTTGTATTTCATGCTTGATCATATAATAGATTAGCAGATCACTGACCAGCTAGTGGATGGCATCTTTGGATTTTTTATAGGCCACTAATAGAAGGTGTGATCATTTCTTCTGATCATTATAAGGAACCACATTCATAAGGCATTCCCTCAAATCTAATAGATGGTAGTCAGCTAGGACTCCTTCAACCTAACAAGAGTTGAAATTTGGCATTAGGACCCTAAGTGGATAATCAGAGTGCACTTGATATGGTATTCTTCCTTTGTTAATAAATAAAGTCATAAAGTAGAGGATAATGATGAACTATAATTAGATACTACCAATGACTAAGATCTATTGTCCTAGATCACAGTGAAAAAGAAGAAAGGGAAGAAGGTTTAAGTGGGCCCATCTAATACTCCTCTAGATCTTGCTCAATCTAGAGAAGATCCAACACCAACTCCTCTTGTTATCTCCTAAAGGATTTTAATGGGAATCCTACCACTTTTTCCCCTTGTCTTCCATCTCTGCCACCTCTAGTCATTCCTTGTGCCTCATTTCCACCTCTACCTCTTCTAGTAGTTTAATAGTATCGTCATGATAGAGTTAGACCCACATTACTTGATGGAAGGTAGTACAAGCATAGCTGACTCAACCACCAACACCTCAACCTTGGGTTTCACAAACCCTCAATTTCGATGTGATTAATAGTTTAAGTGTGAGCCCATAATAAACCTCCCATTAATCAATGGCATAAGTTTTACCCCTCACTCCCATAAATTTCTAACTCTTGATCCTAATAAACATAAGTTCTCCACCACTCCCACAAGTCCCCTAAGTGGTACCTCCACTTTTCCCCATGGTACCCCCTCTATAATTTACCTAAGTACCCTTATAATTGATCCTTGTAAGTGTCCTTACCTCTTCATTCCCTTAAGCCCCATCCATTTTAAAACCTAGAACCCTCTCGGTGCCTCCTTTGGGTGTGTCTTCATTCTAGATATTGTTAGACATATCTTCATCATGAATTATGGTTTCAACCATTGGGAACATAACACTTATGGTAGGAATGATCTCGATGCCCCTTCAGTCATCCTAGGACCTCCCTTAGTAGTTATAGATCCTCCACCATAGGCCCCCATAGTTCTTGTTATTTTGGCCAATCTTTCCACTTTAACATCCAAAGCCGACTTGGATAAGAGGCCCAAGAATAATCAAAAGGTAGTTCATACTCTAACTTAAATTTTAAGGCTTTATACTCAAATCTAATATCCTTTACTAGCCTCAATATTTCCTTTGGCCCTATTCATAACACCTTGGTGAACTATTTCCCAATTCCCTCTTTTCATTACTAAGTACACCCTAGGATTTATTTTTTACTTGTCCATCTCCTCCCTCATATTTAGTGACCCTTTATTATGGGAAATTCTCACATGACTCAAGAACATTAGTAGGCATAGAATTTCATATCAGCCTCTGATTTAATCCTTCCTCATTTTTCTCCCATGCTCCTTCCTCCACTTCCTCCATTTCCAATTTCCCCTTCACCACCATCTTAGCCATCCTTCTTATACCTCTAAAAACTTAGGGAATTGTCCTAAGGATACAAGCCCTAAGATTATTTCCTAGGGTGACATAGATATATAATGGATCTTTGACAAAACTTCAAGGAGTGTGAAGAGGACATTGATGCAAAGGTTTGTCTAATAGGGGAACTCGATGGTTTGGTAGACCCATCAAGATCTATTCTCCCTCATTAAGGTGAGAACTTCTACTAGGGAAGAAAGGATGGCTAAGGACCCACTCTTCATTCTCTATAAAACTCATAATATGTCAAAAAAAATCCTTAAGTACATGAAAAACCAAGTTTAGACATTGGAAGCCTAGGTGAATATCTCTTTTGTCATCGCACTAATTAGGTAGATTAAGGATGTCATCTTACTACTATTATAAATTCTTTATAAGGTGGTGGAGACTCTAGCTAAGAAAAATGTGCCTATCTAAAGGACTTAGGATTACTTAGAGAGGATTATGAAAATATGCAAAAAGTGTAGGAAGTTATAGGTGGTGATTAACAAGGGAATGTTCTAAGAGTTGAAACTAATTACAACCTCACACTTAGGGTTATATAAAACATATGAGGGGAACATGAAGGTTACCTTATAAAATTGGTTATCCATGGCTCATACTATTGCTATACCCTTGGATGAGGGTAGGAAGAATATATTTACCTACTTCAATGGGGTAAATATCTATATGTTATTCTACTCAAATGGAACCTTACTAGACTAAGGAGAATTTGGGGTCCACCTGGGTCAATTCAACTAGGTCATGAAGGAGAAGGTCACTAAAAATAAATAAGAAGAGGCTCAAGTAGTGCAAGATATATAAAAATAATCCATGATAAGCATTAACTAGGTTTTTAGGGTCTATGTGTCAATAAAAACACCATTCCAAGTCCATCAGAGGATGGAAACTTAGGTCGAGGTGATATTCAAGGAGCCCATAATGTTGCCAAGATAGATAAGGAATTTGATCTCTAAGAAGTAATATTGGAGGGTATGGATTCTAGATCAAAGTATTTGGGAGATAAACCTTCACAACCACCTCTGCATATCAACTAAGTGATCCCTGATAGATATTTTGTGATTTTTAGGGGATTTGTTTGTTTTAAATTTTGAATTAGGGTAGTAACTTATTATGAGTGTCTATCATGGCCAAGGATAGGAATCTCATTCTATTTAGAGGTGACTCCCATCCTCGTATAGAAGGCAAATCCATATTGTAATATAGTGGAATGACTAGAATATACTTGAAAGTGTTTTCAAATTATAGGCAAGATTTCACCTTCTCTTTCTTTCATCTCTATAGACTGTAGATTTTTCCAAGATAAATTATTGTAATAACACTTTTTAATGAATAAAAATCTAATTTTTTTCAAAGGTTTTATTTTGTCTCTCATTTTTTTCATCTCCATTTTTGAATAATCATTAATTCTAGGTTAATTAGATTAATACTTTTCTACTTTATATGTGTTATGGTTATGGTGTGCTTAACTATCATAATCACTCTATGATTTCTCTCATTTCCATTTTTTATTACTATTAATTTGTGTGTTAATCTATAAACTACCATAAGGTGTTTATGTGTAGTTTAATATAAACTCCTAATACTCATATTTAGTGAGAGTTAATATTAGAGGAATACTCCTAGTTCTCTTAGCCTCTTCCCAGTATGTCTTCTTGGAGATATAAATTTAGTGAAACTTAGTCTATAGTGGTATAACTATGGCAAGGTCACTTGGTTAGATGATCAATGTATTGAGTTCATTTTAGACTTAGAGGATCCCTTTTCTACCTTACTCTTCACTCTCTTTTTGTGTTTATTTTCTAAGATTGAACTACCCTTTCCCATTGTGTTCATAAATAGAGATGCATAGTACTTTAACTCCCATAATAATATTTAATAATTATACATATTAAATTCACATTGAACTTTTAGTGGCAATAGTACATCTCTTTGAGACAATTATGCAAAATCCATTTGTGAAGTCGAATACCCACATCTATGCCCTGGGTTGGTCCTATATGATTCCTAAAATGGAAGATAAAAGTTATTAGTTATTTCCATGTCCCATTTTATGTAATTCCCAATCTCATGGTCATTTAATGAATTGATACTCTAGAGTGAACAACACTTACCTCATAAAAAATAACTAATATTAATAACACTTTAAAAATTTACTAACCTAAAATTTAAAAATACTAAAGGGGTTGTCTTGTATATAAGATACATTCCCTAATATTATAACACACTAACCAAAAATTATAAAAAAATAGATCTTATGACCCAAAAAAACCCTTGATCCAAAGGAATAAAAAATATGATTCATAACAACATGACATTGAATCAATCCAATAATGTTTGTCACACTAGAAAATTAGCATTATATACATACTATTATTGATCAACCTATGTCGCTTCACAAGTTTTATGATCTACATATTAGTAAATGAATTATGTACATGTTATTGGGCATACTTATTCCCTTTAACCATTATGTACCCATACTATAGTATATAGACCATCATGGGAATGCACAACTACATTATATGTGTCAAAATTACTATTTAATACCTATGTATGATTTATATACCTTAATTAATAATATCCCTAACCTTGATTTTTTTAACACTACCAATGCTATCAACCCTTACTAGTGTTTATAATAACTAACAACTGATGGAATACCAATAAATATTTTCCCACATTACATGAGAGGTGTGAAGTAATTATAATGAAAAACATAACCAAATGACTTGGTTTGTACCTCATAAATGATATAAAAAAATATAAAACATTATTGGATATAAATGACAAAAAAATCCTATCATCTATCTAAAAACACCACAATAAAAAAACCCAATATTAAAGCTAATAATGAACTCAAGATGGGTGGGCCATTGGATCTATTAGCCTATCAAATTCCTAGGGACCTATATAAACAAAAATATAACATGGTTATTTATAATAAAATAAGTGGTAGGAAATTATGTTACACCCATGATTTTTAATCATAATGTTCCCATTTTCTAAGTTATAGAAAACATAAGGTGTCAAATTCCACTAAAAATTTATATGTACATTAAAATGCCTTATTTATTCATTAGTACTATTTTTTATTAAGAAAAATTATATGGAGAGACTTAAAAAAAAAATTGACCTTCATAATGGATTCATAATGTTTTAAAACTTAGCATTTTTTTGTTACATGACTATGGTTTGTAAAAATCTTAACTAAACAAGAAAAATTACATAACATTTCTAGAATGCATGAAAAATGATAGAATTGGCCAAAAATTCAAAAAGGTTATTTTTCACTTGGGGAGATGCAACCTCTTGACCTCCTTTTATCTCAAAACACATAATGAGAACTACTTGTGTTTGATCCCGAGACCTATAGGTGGATAAATCCATTTTTTCACTTGTTAAGCTAATTTATCTAATTTTGTGCTTAGCATAGTATTTTTAACATTCACATATAACTCATACCTAGCATGATATTGAAATTTTATGCAAAAATTATAGTATGAGACTTGAAATTAAAAAATTTCCTCTACAACTGACTTCACTTTATAAATAACCACCTTTGTAATGCACTCAACTACAATGTGAATTTCTAACTTGATATTTAAGATATGTTTTAACTATGAAAACAAAATTTAAAAATATAACAATTAAATATGTAGCAATAGTTAAAATAAGTCATCCAAAAAATATACCCAACATATATACCATACTTTTTTGGACCATATTGGTGAATATATTAACTTTTTGGTGAAGTTATTATTATTTTAGAAATTTAAACTAAATGGTGTTCCATGGATTTCACTCTAAAAATTGAATTGAAGGTACAAAAATGAATGAAACTATAGTGAATGGTGTTATGAATAAATTCCAAGGTAAAATGACATTCTAAAATTACAAATTTGGAGTAGTTTAAGAAAGCATCCATATGGTTCTCCAAATAGTATATGGCACTACCTTTTGTACTTCCCACATATATTTATACCCAAAAATATGTTCCTATGCCATTAATTTTTTAAAATTTCTTCCATACATGTCAAAACATCTTTAGCTATTAAAAATGGCTCCAAGAATATCAAAATGTCCTCTAGACATTCACTTGTGCTTCTAATGAACATGTAAATACATGTATCATATCAAGGATATTTATTTCAATTAATAAACATCTTTTAGGTCAATTTACAACACTAAAATTAATTTCTTTGTGATCTTCATGCCATTCTAGAAAGTTTGGAGCTTTAGAGAATTATCAAAAATGAAAAACATCACTTGTAAAAACAAAGAATGACACTTTTAATTCTTTTTTTTAACAATCTTATTCAAGATTACACCATGGAGTTTTTCACAAAAAAATGTTAATGCATGCCTTTGGAGTGGCTCTTATACCAATGTTAGGTATTGATAAAAAAAAAATATGTAAGTTAATCACATATTGTATAAAATAAAGATTTCACCCAAATTTATTGCAAACACATTTTATTTATTTATTTCATTTGATAAGATAAAATAATACTTTTAGATACAAAAGGGATAAAATATTCTAATAGACCCAAATAACTACATCCATTCAACTATTTTACCTCTCTACAAAATAATTAATATTAATAACACTAAAATATTTACTAGCCTAAAATATAAAATATTCAATTGGGTGTCTCATATATGAGATGCATGCCTTGATACTCTAACACACTAATAGAAACTTATATAAACTTTGGATCATATGACTAAAAAATTGTGTCATAATCACCTGATGACTTACTTCAAACAAGTTCAACAAGTGGCATATTGGTTCTTATACCCTGAGATATATTTGTTCCTTAGATTTTCACTTGAAAATAGTTCAATGATATAGAATATTTAATATTTATTATTTGGAGAGGAAATTGATCTATGCATGTTATATTTAAGTTTTTACATGGATTAAAAGGGACACTTGGAAAATACCCTTCAATACTAAGTTCGGTTATCATAGTATCAAATTTATTATATTATCCATTTAATTTTTAATTTTTAATACTAGATTAAAATAGGGGAAGCACCTAAATTCAGTATTAGACACTTTGAAACAACAAATTTGGTACACCTTAACATACATGGACATTGCTTACATATGTGACTCTTGTTGATACTTTCCCATATCTATCTACTCACTTATTATCTTAGTCATCCCTATTCACACATAAAATAATTAAATATTAGTAATATCTATAAAAAACAATGCTCGTTAATCCCAAACATGCTATATACATGGGCTAGGATGACCTATAAATATTCTATTTCTTTCAATATACTGTGACTAGAATAAGGTCATAAAAATAGACCCTATGTATACTTGGACAATAAATTAGGGACCAAGAATAACCATATACCTATCAATGGTTAATCTACACTCAAATGTCAAGAGGAAAGGGTTCCAAAGCCTAAGCCCAAGACATGAGGTATATATTTCACTAGATCTCAATGATGGGTAAGTGTTTGTAAAGGTGGAAGTAAAGTAAAAAAATTTAAAGGTTTAAGTAAAATAAATTATTATAAAAGTGATAAATAAGGTAAGGTGAAATATTCAACCAAATGGGGGTATATGAAATTTAAGGTGATAATAGAAAGCCTAAACAAACCTATATCTATACCATCTTATTTAGTATAAGGAAGAGAATAAATAGAGATACATATATACATCAACAAATCAATAAAACCAAACAATATCTAATATACTAAGTAAATAATAAAAAGAGCATAGGGATATAAATACTTACTATTGGGTGGACCTGTTGATGATTCAATCTCCCCCTTTATCTCAAGTGGGCATTTGAAAGAGATGTTGTAGGTTGAATATTTTAAATGGTAATATGAAGACCTAATTATCCCTAGTTTAGAAATCTAAATACTTATCTTGTTGAGATTTAGATAAACTACAAGAATAAATCTATAAGATAAATTTCTAAACCTGTAACTCTTAGAAATAATACTTAGGACCTAGGATAAAAAAATAAAAGAACAATAAGTCAATATGAATGTGTTATATCTCTTTTAGAATGAAATATCACCCTTATATATCTGGCTCTAATACCCAAAACTAACCCTAAACTATAAACTAATGGTATCAGTGAATAAAGTATAATTAGACTATGTAGGTTGACACAATACTATATCATCAAGGCTAATATAGTACTGCTGGTAGAAGATAAACTCATAATTATATCAAGTTGGTTGATATAGTATAGGGAAGACAAGGTATGAAAAAAAATTATCCACCAAACCAATAAAATAGGATATAGGGAAGCTATAAAATCTATATGTAAAGTGGATGGAGAGGTAAGATGTAAAGTGAATTAGAGTAGGTCAAATTTATAGTAATGAAGTTATGACATACTAGTATGAAAACATTTCTTGTAAAGTACCATGATTCAATCCCACCTAACTCCTAGTTCACCCTTTTAGGCATTACCTCAAGGAGAATCATGTGTTGATGATCTATTGTAAAATAAATTATTCATAAAGTGATAAAAATAAGAGGTGTATACATATGCCTCACTCTAAAAGTATCAATGTCACAATAACACAATGTGGGATGGTGCTTTGGGATATAAACCTAGTAATATAAAATAACATAATTAAAAAATAAATGTTGGATGTACTAAAATTAAACAAAATCCAAATGCATACATTCACTTAATTTTCTAGTTGTATATGTAATTTTAATGTGTTGCATCTAATATAAGGCATTGATCAATAAGAATAAAAGGCATATCTAAAAAAAAAGAGAAAAATCAATTTTTTGGAAAAAAAAATGTTATCTCCTAAAAATTGAATAGATCCCTAGGATTCCAAGGATTCTTTTGGTTCATAAAAAGGAACTATATATATATAGTTCCTTTTTATGAACCAAAAGAATCCTTGGAATCCTAGGGATCTATTCAATTTTTAGGAGATAACATTTTTTTTTCCAAAAAATTGATTTTTCTCTTTTTTTTTAGATATGCCTTTTATTCTTATTGATCAATGCCTTATATTAGATGCAACACTTTAAAATTACATATACAACTAGAAAATTAAGTGAATGTATGCATTTGGATTTTGGATTATATATATAAATGTTGGATGTACTAAAATTAAACAAAATCCAAATGCATACATTCACTTAATTTTCTAGTTGTATATGTAATTTTAATGTGTTGCATATAATATAAGGCATTGATCAATAAGAATAAAAGGCATATCTAAAAAAAAAGAGAAAAATCAATTTTTTGGAAAAAAACTGTTATCTCCTAAAAATTGAATAGATCTCTAGGATTCCAAGGATTCTTTTGGTTCATAAAAAGGAACTATATATATATATATATATATATATATATATATATATATATATATATGGTGGAAATATAGAATCTCATAATTAATAATATAAAGTTTTAAAATTTGAAATTTTACTATAAATAAATAAAATAAAAATCATTTTCTATTTTTGAAAAACTAGAGATATGAGTATCTATAAATAACACTACAAGACACGATGGCTTGTAGATGAGGAGGGAGGCATCCAAGACAACATATAATAGTAGTTGTTAGATCCATATAGGTAAGTTATGTAGTTAATGTGTCATGACCACACTTGCCTAGTGCATTGATTTTGACTGATTATTGATACTATTATGATTTATGGACATTATATTGTGGACATTATGATTCATTTCAAAAAAATTAATTTGGTTTTCAATTGATCTTCATATAAAATTATATTATGTACTTGCATAATTTTTATGATGATCATATATTATTAATGCCATTATATGTTTGGTTATAGGTTTATTATAGATAAGCATAGTTTGGTTTTGTAAGCTTGTCTGCAATGACAAAGGTGGAGTGCATAGTGAATATTGAAGCATGATGTAGTGGTGTCACTATCTAATTTAAATATTATTATTATTATTGAGAAATTTTAATCAAGTTTATCAATCTTGTGTTGATTTAATTCCTTTAATATTATTTTCGCTTATCATTTTTATTTATCATTTTCATTTATCTAAAACCTAATCCACATTGGGATGAGGATGTGTTTTTTCTAACATCAATATAATGAGTTATGATAAGGGTGGATACATATAGCATATGAATTTAAGTAAAATGTTATTTAAGGTTATAAAAACTTTGATAAGTATTATTATTCCTTACTTAAAATACCAATTTAGGTATGAGTGGAAATGGAAAGTGTTTACTATAAGGGTTGACACTGTAATCTTATAAGTCCATGTTCAGACTGAGGCAACTGAATAACCTTGAAGTTTTTAAAATAATTAAACTAATATATACTTTTTAATAAATATATGAAATGACTAGGATGAAATTGACATTAATCAAAGATATGGTTATGGTTTGTAATTCTAAGGTGATGGCATTAGTTAAAATCAACCATAAGTCAAAGAGAATTACATATATAACATGTTATTTTCACCATGGTCAAGTAACCCAACCATAAAGGGATTTGGTGGTTGACATTGGGAATAATTGATTAGGGTTAATCACTTGATAATTTTCACTTGATGCCTTGGTGGATGGTGTGCATGGTAATTTTTGGGGATACATGTAGGAAATTGAGGGTTTTTGATCTTGACTTCATTACTATAGAATCTAAGAATGAAATTTTTGAGGTGGGATTTACATCTAGTATAATGAGGAGTTCAACTATCTATAACTTTGACAACAAAAAAATTTGGTATAAATAATAGAGAAGGAAAAGAAAAAGAATGGGGAATGACTAAGGTAGAAAAGAGGAAAAAGAACAAGCAATATAATTTAAGGCTAAGCCTTTCTAGTAAAACATTGCATCTCAATACCAAGTAAGTACATTATAAATCTTTTTTATGAATATATGTGTGTATTGGATGCTTACTTAATTTAAATAAATTGTTGGTTTAAGGTTTGGAAGTATATGGGATGCTAAAAATACATAAATATATTTATTTATTTCATTAAAAATGGTTACATAAACACTAAAGGGTGAGACCATGAGAATACCTTGACTATGGACAATGTATGGGTAAACTCAAATACAAAAAGACTCATTAGTTTCTATGTTGGTTTGGTTTTGTGTTTTGGGTATTTTGGATGATTTTATATGTTTTGAGTTTTGAACCCTATTCTTTTTTGGATTTATAATTTTTACTAGTTTATGCCTCAACTCTGTGTGTGTGTGTGTGTGTGTGTGTGTGTGTGTGTGTGTGTGTGTGTGTGTGTGTGTGTGTGTGTGTGTGTGTGTGTGTGTGTGTGTGAATTTAAGTTTGGTTGTATTGGACTATTGGTTATTGTGTTATTTTTGGATTAAAACCTTGATTTTTCAAGTAATATTATGTGTTATCTATGACACCATTTCACTATGCTTGTTGGACTCTTTGGATGATATAAGATTTGCCTTTGGGTATCCACTTCCACCACCAAATAATTGTTGGGGTGGTTAGGTATACCTATCAATTGTTGGGAGTATATTAAACATGATGATGGGTTGCATGATTGGTTTCTCTTATTAGACTCATAAAATCACAAATTAGATTGGTTGTTCATATTACTTATAGTAAATAGTTGTATATCAATTTGGATTTCATTTGGAAATATTATATATGAATATGTCAATGTTTTTTTTGGTATTCATCTATAGATTATATCCATTATGATAACCTTGTGATTTTTTAAAGTAAACATAGTTTCTTTTGTAATTCCTATTCACTCCTTTCATTAAATAAATTCATTGATTTAATGATGGAAAAGAAGGAATTATGATTATTGTTTCAAATATGATATGGAAATGATTATTAATTAAGATTCATACTTGGGTGGATGTATGTTAGTTGATACATATATTACTTTATTTACTATGATTTCATCCATTGTAATATGAAAATGATTCTCAATTTTAATGTGTTATATATTGGTATATATCAGACATAAATGGAAAAGAGGATAGTTGATTATAAATATTTCTTAAAGTTCAATTGTTAAGATCACAATTCTAGGTTTACAATTTCATTTGAAAATAGTGATTTTAATTCATTAATTATATTATTGAACTTAACAGGGGTAAAAATATATTAAGATAACGAAAAGTCCAGAATTACAAATCATTCTCTTGGTTCACCAACTAAACCAACTCCTGATACATACTAGTAGAGAGCATTCCCGGGTCAGTAATACTCCACATGGAACCATTCTCCGAAGCCCATTTGGCAAGGCGGTCAGCAACACCATTCCATTCCCGTGGAATGTGTTTGAAAACAATAGAATTCAAAGAGGTACTTAAATGTCTGATCTGAAGAATAATAAGATTAAGATGCCAATCCATTTTACCAGCATTACCGTTATTCAGCAAATTAATCACCACTTGCAAATCCGATTCGCAGATGATATTGTAGCAACCCTATTGACAACAGAATTTTAAAGCCTCCAGAATCGCCATGGCTTCCATAAGATTGTCTGTGTGATGGCCTTTGTAGATCGAGAAGAGAAATTGGATGAAACTGAGGCTATCCCATGCAATACCCCCAACTCCAGCCTCCCCTGGGTTCCCCCGTGAGGAGCCATCGGTATTCACTTTGATAACACCAAGTTCAGGGTGGGTCCAACATCCTTCTCTATTAACTGGTCACATTTTTGAATTGTGCCCATTATGCGCACCACAGTCTGGCACCAAATCATTGCCAAGCCTTAGAACCAACCCCAACTGCTTGAGTTGGCCATCCACCTCAGCGTTCAAGTCTGCGCCCTCCAAACACTTAGCGTGCAAAGTCTCCTACAGAGAGTTAAGAACTTTTAACCACAGCTGTCGCCATTCAAGCCACTCTCCCCTAAAGATTCTCCTATTTTTCTCTAACCACAAATTCCATAAAATAAAGGATGGGCCTACAGTCCAAGCACTCTGCAACAGGGAATTCCTTGCAGGAGCAGGGCCGAATTGATTCCAAAATTCACTCAGTGAATGAACATGACAGCAGGGGGTGCCCCAAGCAGTCCACTACAAATGCCAGACCTGTTCAGCAAAGGGGCATTGGAAAAATAAATGCTCCCTTGTCTCCTCACTACTATGGTAGAATACATAGATAAAAGGCCCCTGAAAGCCACGTTTACATAAGTTATCCCAGGTAAGGCATTTGTTGTGTGTAAGAGTCCACAGAAAAAAGTTACATTTGGGCCAAGAAATCTGGTTCCAAACTTTTTTCCCCCATAAAAACTGATTGCCATTGAAATTTTACTTAATCAAAAGCGCATATCCAGACAAGACAAAATATTGTCCAGTAGTATCTCCCCCCCAGGCAAGAACGTCTCTGACCTAAACATAATTGCATCCTCTGGACTCAAGGATATGGCATAACTCACTTCTAACCTTAGCAGATCCTCCTGGTGGCCAGTCAGATGAGTTTTTCCATCTATATCCAATAGCCATGCCCAAGCTGACAGCCTCCTTATAATGCATCACAGTATTCCAACCAGCTGAGATAAAGATTTCAGCTAGAGGCTATAAATGAGGATGAGAAACTAATAGGGGCGGCTCACCATTCCAAGAGTCTTCCTAGAACAGAGCTTCAGTCCCACTATTGCACATCCAGAACAGGTTCTGCTTCACCAGCTACGCTCCAACCTTAAGGGTGCTCCACACCATCGATCCTCTACCAGCAAGGGGAAATCTAGCTATGTCATGAGGCGCAGTGTCCAGGAGGTACTTAGCAGTCAAAATTTTGGCCCAAAGGGCCGAATGGTTAGAGCACCACCTCCAGTATAACTTAGTGGCCAAGGCTTGGCTGCCTAAGATAGCTAAACGTAGCCCTAGGCCCCCTCCCTGCTTAGGTCTACACACCGTGTCCCAATTGATGAGGCTCCATTTAGTGTTCTGTAGATTCCCACTCCAAAGAAACCTCTGAGAGAGGGCGTCATATTCTTTAAGGAAGTAAACAGGGGTAGTTTGAATCATGCACCGATAAATGGGCAATGCCTAAATAATAGATTGCAAAAGAATCACGTGCCCAGCAGTGGAAAGCCATCGATGGGTCCAATGGCTGATTTCCCATCTTAGCTTGTCCAAAACATTCTGCCAAAAAAGCCTAGCCTGTCGCCCCACCACAATGGGAATGCCTAAATAAATAATAGGGAGTGCTTGAATTTGGAATCTAAGAATGGCAGCTATTCTTCTCTGGATAGACTCAGGCGTGTTGAAGAAGAAAATGGAGGACTTGTGCTCATTGATCATTTGTCTCGAAGCCTCCAAATAGTTGTCAAGGGTGTGACAGAAAGCTTCTACTTCACGGATCCGAGCTTTACCAGCTAAAATAGTATCATCGACAAATTAGAGATGAGTCAAGGTAGTGATGCCATTTCCCCATTTCTAGCCCTGAAGGGTATTCTGTGCTACCCGAAATTTGAGAAGCCATCCAAGCCCCTCAGCCATAATGATGAACAAGTATGGTGAGAGCGGATCTCCTTGGTGAAGACCTCTCAAGGCCCCAAAAAGTTCTGTAGGGGCTCCATTAATAAGAATCGAAAAGGAGGGTGTCGTGATACAACTGAACACCTAGCTGATCCAATCCTGATTGAACCCAAAAGCTAAAAGAACTTTGCTCAGGAATCTCCAGTTGACTCTGTCCTAGGCTTTGGCAAGGTCAAGCTTAATAAACATAGCTTTCTCTTGAGAAGTACTCATAGAGTGGATTGCTTTAGCAACAATCACCACTCCATCCAAGATCTGCTTGCTAGAAACAAATCCTCCTTGCTCCTCTGAAATAAGGCCAGGGAGGAGTCCTTTCAATATTTGAGCTATAATTTTGGAGATGATTTTGTAAATAACATTACAAAGTGCAATTGGCCTATACATCTCCAACTTATCAGCTTGTTCCTTCTTTGGAATAAGAGCCAAGAACGTGGCATTCAAGGCTCTGAGCATTTCTCTGCTGGAGTACGATTCCTGTATCACCTGCATTAAGTCCTATTTTATAATGCCCCAAAAGTATTGAAAGAATTCAGCCAGGAAACCGTTAGGACCGGGGGCTTTACCTCTCTTCATGCTGAAAACAACCTCTTCCACTTCTGGCAAAGCAATTGGCCGCATAAGGCATTCATTCATTTCCTCATTAACTAGAGAAGCAATGCATGACAAAATAGTATTTTCAGCCCCTTCATCTGGTGTAGGATCACTAGCAAACAATTCTGAAAACTACCGGACAGCTTCTCTGCTAATAGCTTGGGAAGAGGTTAGGCAAATTCCATCCTGAGAGACAAGAGAAGTAATAAAATTACCATTGCACCGGGCCTACACAGACTTATGGAAGAAGGCCGTGTTCTTGTCTCCCTCTTGTAACCAATCATTGCGAGCCTTTTGCTTCCAGTAGATCTCCTCCCGAGGTTCCCACTCCGCTAAGACATTGGCAGCACTAGCTTCTTCCAGACGAAGCTCCTCCGAAAATCCGCATTCTCTTATTTGCCTAGTTATCTCATCAAGCTGCTCTTGTGCCATCTTTTTCCTACATTGTAGGTTCCCGAAACAACTTCTATTCCAGCCCTGTAGTTTCCTTTTAACATACTGAATATTTTTTAGAAATGAATACATAGCTGTTCCATACGCAGGCCCTCCCTGTCTCCACCACTGTGCCATGAGGTCATGAAGAGAAGTATCTCTAAGCCACATCATCTAAAACTTGAAAGGAGGCTTTTTGGGCCTTTTAATGTAGCCAATGGCCAGCTTGATAGGCTAGTGATCGGAACCCCTCCAGTCCAAAATTTTAGAGTTGATAGAAATAGCACTAGATTGCCAAAAATAGGAAACTAAAAATCTATCAAGGCATTCAGAAATGGCAGTGTTACCTGTTCTTCTGTTGCTCCAAGTGAACAACCCATTTGAGGGTCTAACATCAGATAAGTGCAGTGCTTCCACATTGTGGCAAAGACAATTAGCAGAGGGACCCAGCCGATTCAAGCCACCTCTTTTCTCCTCAAGACTCAGCACCGCATTGAAGTCTTCGGCAACTATCCAAGGCAAGAATGGGTGAAGCATACGGATGTAACAAATGTGCTCCCATAGCTGCATTTGGCTAGCAATATCAATAGGGGCATAAACATTGGTGATAAGGAATCTTTCCCCGGTGTCAAGAGAGGAAGCCAACACTGTTAAGGCAGACAAGTTGGAGATACAATGAATAGGTAGAATTTTCCTTGGATTCCAACCCATAGCTAAACCTCCAGCACTACCGCAAGCACCAATACATTGCCACTGACCTCTAGGCCAAACATTTAAACTACAAGTAGAAAATGCTTCAACTGACAATTTAGTCTCTTGAATACAGAGGATATCCAGAGAATTGCCCTAGACCAAATTACGCAAAGCCTTTTGTCTAGGGGAGCTATGCAATCCCCTTACATTCCATGACAAAACTATCATTAGGTGGGATGAGGGAAGTGTTCATCCATGGTTTTGACAACCTCGGCTTCCACCAGTAATTCACCAGTAAGTTTCAGTCTATCTTGGTCCTTTCTTCTTCCAACTTTGGAAGGAACAACCGAATTGGCTTTCTTGAATTGTTTTTGCATAAGGCCAAGAGCACTGCTGGCTCCTTTTTCTTTTTTCCTGGCCTCCCCTTCTTTGACCAAATCTGCCCATCTCACTTCCTTCTCAAGCAACTCATATTGGGCCTCAGATAGACCTCCCTCCTGCTGTAGAGGGCAAATAAGAGGCACTTGAACCTGCACATTAAGGGCTTTGTTGAGGTCGGAGAACTATCTAGGTTGCAACATCTCTTCCCCCTATTCCTCCATCAGGATGCCATCTTCAATGACCATACAATCTAGAGCCTCAAATCTATTAAACCCCAGGTCTGCCTGTCTCTCAGTATTGCCACGCCTTGTTCCTCGACCTCTTGCTCGCTTTTTGACTGTCGTGAATCCATCCGTTCCTGATTGAAATTGTTCTCCAGACCCTTGCACCAAACTTGGAGAAATTGCATTTTTCCCTTTACCTAATTTATCAGGTAGAGATTTGGTGTTTTCAGCCAAAATTCTATGCCCATTTCCTTTCCCAGATTTAGCTGTATAAGTCAACAGAATCTAGATCAGTGTCTTTGGTTTTGGCTGCCAAGGGGCACTGCCGGTGAAGGTGCCCATATACATGGCATAATCTGCACCTGAAGGGAATGGATTCATAATCAAGCTGTTGTATCCATGACAAAGATCCCATACAGATTTCTAAAGAATTTGGTAATGGATTGTTTAAGTCCATGTCCACACAAATACGTGCATATGAAATAATCTTCTTGTCAAGTGACTGGTGTGCAATAGCTATTGGCTTACCCAACATTGCCCTAATCTGTCTGAGGATATCTTCCCACCGCCAAAATTCCAGCAAAAGCCATGGAAGATGGACCCAGACTGGGACACAGGCTGGGAGTTCATCAACTGAGTTGAAACCCATGTGCCATGGTTTAAGAAACAGGCCCACTCTTTCATAGAAGTAGGGACCTCCTTCAAAAATGTGATTTCTATCAGAAACAGAGGAAAAACTTACCAAAAAATAGCCATTTCCTGCCAACATGAGGTCAAAATCTCCTTTAATGGCCCAAGAGCATCGAATCCAGGATTCTAATGCTGCCAGAGGGATTCTAATACCCAGAAATTTGTAGATTAGGGTGTGTGCTGACAAGTATTCCACATCTTCTTGGACTGCTTCAATACAGGACGGTCCTGGCTCCTCAAGAGACATCCATTTACTTTGTTGAGCCGTGAGTGCTCACTGGTATAAAAGTTCTCCTGGCCGTGAAATTTTGCCCCAGGGGTCTCTGCCTCTTGCCTGGGGCCTGTCGATGGGCCGCCAGTTCCACCTCCGCTCGCAGCCATCCTATTAGCGACCATTCATTAATTATATTATTATTATAGTATTTGAATATTATTATTTTTATTCATTACTATAACTTAAGTAACACCATCTTAGAATAGTGAGACAGTCATAGTTTTGAATGGAAATATGGGAAAGTGATTGGTTTTAATAAAATTTGTAATTATGACTTGGCTATGAGTTTTTTTGGATTCTTAATGAATATAATCTTGTGGAAATCATTATACTTTCCTAAATAATCTACAATGTGGATGTGAATTCATTTACATGTATTACTCAAAACAATATGCCTTGTGTAGGTTTGTGAATGAATGATTGTAAAGCCTGTTGTAGGTGTTGATTTTTGTTTATGATATTAACTTTTGTTTGAGTTTTAACCTGATAACTATTTGATAGTTGTATATGCACCTCTAAAAGGATTTGTCGAGTGTCTCTTGATTCGATGTATATTATGGGATAAGAATGAAATATGGGTTTCATATAAAGGAAATGAATACATAGGTTTTATGTTTATTGTAATGCTATTATAATTAGTTGGTTGTGCATTATTAAGTTATGTATTTCGAGTAAATAGGGAAAGTCATTTATGAATTTGTTAATTGTTTATTTCTTGGGAATTAATGTTAATTTTCAAAATGAATTATTTACCTTTGTTTCATTAACATTGGGTAAATTTTCATGAGGTTTTGATATTTATTATCAACATTAAATAAGTTAGAATAATATTTCTTACATTATTGTGGATTGTAACATGGTTTTACTTGATTATTGCTTCAAGTGAAATTATAGAATGGTTACTAAGTTTCACATTTTAAGATGTGAATGTTGATGGTAATATAGTTTAAGCTATTTCTATATATTATTTATAGGTTATATTTTGAAACGTACATACATATGGATGAAGTGCTTACACTTGATGAAGTAAAATGTTTGTATGCTATCAAATATATGTGATTTACTTGTTTGTAGAAATGAATAATGACTTATCAATATTGATTTAAGTGAAATTTGGTGTAAGTGATATTTTGATAACTTATTAGTGATAAGGACCCAAATTTTTCATTTCATATTACATTAGCAATCTATGAGCTCATAGGGGAATCACTATATTGATTAGCAACAAATGATAAAAATGTAATGACTTGGGTTTTTTGATATTATTTTTGGAATGTAAATATAATTTGTTATCAATTAATAGATAATTTTGGTGTATTTATATTATGATGGAAATTTATGTAATATATAAATATATTTGTGTGTTTTTGATTAAATTCTTGTCTATAATTCTTTCATATCTCTTTTGGAATATTATTAACAAGGTTAAGTAAAAATGATTATATGTTTGAATTTTCATATCGGTTAAGTGAATAGTTATGGTAAGTTTGGATAGGACATTGAAGAGCATGAATAGAAAACATTGGTTTAATTTGAATATCATTATATTTATTAGTTTTCTTAAATTAGGATGTGATCACTTATGATAATTAATCTCATGATAAAATTAGATGTTGATGTAATAAATATCTAAAGCATAAGTCATGGTTGTTATTAATATTGGTGCAAGGGTATGCATGAATATTGGTAAAGAATATCTTATTTAAATTGGTTTTGTTATGTTTTAATTGAGAAGAATTGATGTATGGTTTTATAAACCCATCAATATCATCGATAACTACACCATAGGTCTGTAGGGAATCCAATGGGGTGACGATAACTTAATTAATGATTCTATTGGGTTTTACTTAGATTTATTAGGTAGTTATTTGATTTGGTTACTTATGTAGGTTATTTTACATTTTTGAATGAATATTTAATTCTCAAGTAACCATAAGTGGTCTTATGACCTAATAATATCTCATGGATTATATTCAAGATGTATAAGTGTTTACACATTTGGAATGTGAAGCAACTAAGTATCATGATTATGGATGATTTGATTGTTTTTGTTTAAATCAATTTATTTAGTTAGATGGATATTTGATGTTATGTTAAATGAAATAATCTATTTTTTAATTTGTGTTTCTATGATGTAATGTTCATTTATTAGATTATTTGAGTGCTTGACTAAATTAAAACTAGTGAGAAATGTGGTTCAATAATGGTTATGTCCACAAATGACATTGATGACCTCACACAAGTTTAACTAGTGTTAAAACTTAAAAGACACTAACATGGATTTAAAAATAATTGAATGATTTTCTTCATGTTATTCATGGATAAGTTAATGTGGTTAATATTTAAATATATTTCAAGGTTTCATTCATTGTATTAAGTATTCATACTTTGTGTTATATTGTTCCTAGTTGCTTCCATTTATAACATGGATTATAAAAAACTCTAATTTATATTTCCATTATGAAAGATAGTTATGCAAATTTTTATTCACTAACTAACTTGTATGTTAGTAATGTAGGCATAACTTCCTTAAAATTAAGGTTTTTGAAAACTCAAAATTGCAAGGCTATGACAGTTGGTATCAAAGCCTTTATTAAGATAAACCAAGAGAAACATTATGAATGATTTTATTTAAAATGCATGTTTAATGTGTTATGATGGTAATAACTAGATAAAACTATAACCCTCAAAATAATGGAAATGATCTAATTGACAATTTTGAACCAGATTAGAATAATCATGCTGACACATATATGGAACATAGTGAAAGCCATGTTGTAAATTAGGAGAACACTAAACTACAAGTTAATGAGGATAAATATGTTGGATTGAATGGCATATTGGGTTTATTTCATGGAATTCATAGACAAATGGAAGGATTATATCAAAAATTAACCCATTTAGAAAACTTTCAAGAGGGTGGGTAGGAGAAGAGCTTACTAATGAACTTCCACAATAAGAAGAGGTTTTAGAACCCATTATTAAGGAGATAAAAAATATTCCTCCTCAAACATTATCTATTGAATATTATGGTGATTCTTATGAGGCATGGTTTATTAATTTACATAAGTGTTTCACTTTGCTCAATATGATTTCTAACATTAAAACATGCATTAAAGCTTATCAATTAATAGGTGATGTTTATTTGTGGTGGAATCATTTTTGTTCCCTAAAAGGTTATAATCCCATTTCTATTTCATAATAAACCTTTGAAAATTAGTTTATAAAAAGGTATATGAATAATATCTATAAAGAGTAGAAAATCATGGAGTTTCATTTGCTAAAACAAGGAACCATGACAATTTTTGAATATGAGAACACGTTTCTAAGAATCTTAATTCATTAAATTACATGTAGGATGAGGAAATGAAGGTAAAAAATTTCAAAATGGGTTTTAATGAGATACTAATTCATGATGTGAATTTGTCCAATATAAGAACCTTAGTTACTATTTTGGAATCAACACACCATGCTGAAGAAAAAGAAAAGTCTCCCCAAAAAGCAAGATAAGAATTTTGGAACAACATGAAACAAGGAAGTCTAAGTTATCAATTATTCCATAAAATAATAGTTTCAATAAAAATGATTATAAGATGATTTTTGGAAAATGTTATAATTCTAGAAATAAATTTCATAATACAAAGATTTCTAAATCACACTCTTTTATGAAGATGAACATTGAAACTAACAATCAACAAAGCTTTCATGGACTATCCACAAGATTGAGTACCATTTCTCTTCCAACTAAGACTATTATGACACATTTAGAATTTAGAGACTACAATTATGATTAATACTTCCCTATGTTTAATAATAAACATAAGGTCTACACAATTATAGACAATATAAATTCATAATTTTAGTCAACACCTATTAAGATTAGAGGTTTAATTTTAGGTTTTTACTTATCTATTTTGATTGATTTAGTAGTAATAAATATTTTTATTTCTATTATTAATTATTTTAAGTGTAAAATCAAAACAAATATACTTAGATAAGGATGGAAGGAAGCTTTTGGCACTGGGAAGAAAGTGATTGTTAATGAATTCCTAGAGTAATCTTAACTTAATTTGAGAAATTTCAAGACTTGTGTGAACCTATTACTTTCCCATTTGGGATATTATAACATTATCCTAGGCATATATTACCTAAAATCATGTAAATATAAGTTATATTGTTTCAACAAAAGATTTCAATGTTTAGATATTGAAAAAAATTGATAATTAGTCAAGGAATCAATAAACCTTCAGCTCAATAAATTATTTCAAATATACAACTTAAGAAGGATATTATAAAGGTTTTTCAACTATATTCCATCAAAGTAAATGATATATTTGAGGAAACCACCTATATACTCCAAAAACAACTAATTTTAGAGGAGTTTGAAGATGTTTCTCTATAAGAATTACCATGACCGCCTCCCAAAATGATATTTAACTTTACAATAGATGTAAAAATTAAAATAACACCCAAATATAAAGAACCTTATCATATGAACATAGATAATTTAAGGTAAATTAAGGTTTAACTACAATAATTATTACACAAGCTAATGATACACCTTAATGTGTCACCTTGGGGAGCTCCAATGGTGTTTGTAAAGAAGAAGGATGGGATGGTCAAATTGTGCAATGACTATAGTATTATCAATAAGGTACCATCAATAATAAGTATCCCATTCCTCATATATATGATATTTTTGATCAAATTAAAAGATATTCTATATTTTCAAAGATAGATTTTATATTAGTGTACCACTAACTCTGTATGAAAGATGAGGATGTCCATAAGATTGCATTTAGAACTAAATATAGACACTATGAATTTTTAGTTATTCCATTTGGACTAATTAATACTACTGAAACATTCATGAATGTAATGAAAAATATATTCAAAGATTTTCTTGACAAGTTTATGTTGGTATTTTTACATGACATTCTAATTTATTCTAGGAGTGAAAAAGAACATGATAAGCACCTAAGGCTGGTACTATAGCATTTAAGGCAACATAAATTATATGGTAAATTATCTAAATTTTATTTATTCCGTTATAAAATGCAATATTTAGGACATGTAATTTCTAAGTATGGTCCTAAATTTAACCCTATAAATATTGCATCCATTAATGACTAGTTATCTATAAGGAATTTACATGAAGTGAGAAGTTTCATGGGGATTTTTGGTTACTACCATAGGTTTGTGTAAGATTTTTCAAGGATTTTTCACCCCATAAATTCCTTGAAAAGGAAGGGAAAAAAAATTGTTTGGTCCCCTAAATGTGAATACTCTTTTCAAGAACTAAATCATTTTCTCACTTCAAACCCTATTTTGACTATACTGGATCCAAATGGAAACTTTAAAATTTGGTTTAATCCTTGTGAGTTAAGAATTTATGTTATTTTGACTCAAGATGGAAAAGTGCTTGCCTATTAGTCCAAAAAAATAAAAAATCATGAGAATAATTACCCCACTTATGATTTCAAATTAGTTGTTTTTTAGGCCTTAAAATAGTGAAAGCATTTCCTTTTAGGAAATAACTTCAAGATTAAATATGACCATAGAAGCCTTGCACACTTGTTTGTTCAACATGAACTAAATGCAAGGCAAAGAATGTGGATATAATATATTAGTAAATTTGATAATGGTATTTATTATGTGAAAAGGAAAGAGAATAGGGTGGTTGATGCTCTGAGTAGGTGAACCTACATATTACCATCAATATTTTCTAATCTAATTTAAAAAAAAAAATTATGCTTGAATAACATAAATATAATTCTAAATGCCTTAAAATATGTGCTAAAATAGACTCAGAAGGTTCTAATTCTAATTTTTTAGTTGATCCATATGGTCTATTGAGACACAAAAGTATAATTATCATTTAAAACTTAGTGGATCTAAGGGAACACTTTTTTAATGAAGTGCATGCTGCACCTCATTATGCTCATCTAGGTATCAACAAAATGACACAAAATTTGAAAGAGATGTATTTTATGCCTGACTAAGGAGGGATGTGGATTCCTTTATATCCAAGTGCTTATAATGCTCATGTGTGAAAGCTATGCATGATCATTCTAGAGGATTGATTTATTTTCATTCCATTACAAAAAAATAAATGGGTTGTAATATCAATGGATTTCATCATGAGATTTCCTAAATTTTGTAACAAACATGATTCAATCTTGGTGGTGATTGATAAACTCACTAAAGTGGAACACTTTATTGCAATAAATATCATGGATGATGCTACCATCCTTGAAAAAATATTTTAAAAATAAGTGGTTCTCCTTCATGGAGTGCTTGAAGTGATTATATTGGATATGGATAAAATTTTCACTTCTCCATTTTGGTAAAAAATGATGGTTGCTTTCGGTACGAAGCTGAATTTTTATAACAACCCCATTGGGTTTTACCAAATTAGGGTATTTTTTTTAATTACATATATTCATCTAGTATATTTCACCATAATGAATCCTAATTAAGTGATCTTTAGTTAAATGTATTATTTTTAGATAACATTCTTAAATATCTATAGGTAATCCATTTAGATAATGATCACCATAACAATGATTTATCAAAATAAGTATAATACTCAATATATAAATAAAGACTACATTTATTTCATTGAAATAATATTACATATTCAATCATGGCTAATACAACATTACAACCACTATTATAATTATTCATATAAATACAAAGTATAGTTTTAACAATAATAATAATAATAATAATAATAATAATAATAATAATAATAATAATAATAATAATAATAATAATAATGGAGCATGAGTTTCAACAAACTCAAAGTATCCATCAATAATCTCAAGTGTAGTCTTTAGTATAGTAATATCATGGAGAGGGATGGCATCATTCGAGTGATTTTCAACACCATCCATGGACCATCGATCCCCCACACTATATCCCAATAAGGTAATGACCTTCCTTTCACAAATGAATAGATAATGATTGTGCATGAATTCAAAATGACAAACTAGAACCCATGTGATGTAAGATAACTAATAGGTGATGTATACCATATATAAATCCATTTTAATATGATATCATACAAACATGTAAAATATATCAAATACATGACATGATAATGTTTAAATATAAATATTACTTTGGCCAAAGTTTTCATATAGTTATTTATCTCTAGGATCAATCAATTCCATACACACCAATCAATTAGATTACACCTCATATTGCATTAATGATGCTAATTAAGTGAGTGGAATCCATCACACTACTTATTTAAGGTCATTAATGAAAGTTTTGGTTTAATTATATAATAATATAAAAACCAATAGATTCAATAGAATATTCCCTACAGCAGATGTAAATTATGTTAAGTAGATATCATATACATACATTTAGTTCATCAAATGTAATGCAATGAATCTTAAATATTCTAATTTATTACAAAATAATAAACATACTCATAAACATCCCTTATTATTAACATTCCATCTGGGTAAGAAACATGTCTAAGCATCTAGTTACCAAATATCAATATGTAACTATAAATATTATTTCATCCATATAATAAAATAAATTCACTACTTAATAACAACATACTAAAATTATGGTAATAAACTCACTTAAATAATAAACATCAAGAAAACTTGTATTTAAATAAAAATACTTCTTATACAAAAAGTACATCAAGAATCTCATTTTAACACACAACATTAAAATGACAAGTATTCAATCTCAAATACCTTATATATAAATGTTTTCCCAAAATAGTTAAACACACAAAAAAATCATCCATGATTAAAACATACACCCACACACACACACACACACACACACACATATATATATAATCATGCAATGTTTATTAGGTGAGTATGTATGCATGTGTGTGTGTGTGTATTGAGCATATACTCAGTTGTTTATATATATATATATATATTTGTCTAATCATGCAATGTTTATTAGGTGAGTATGTATGCATGCATGCATGCATGCATGTGTGTGTGTGTGTGTGTGTGTGTGTGTGTGTGTGTGTGTGTGTGTGTGTGTGTGTGTGTGTGTGTGTGTGTGTGTGTGTGTTAAGAATACACTCAGTTTTTTATAAATGAAATAATTCAACAATCAATCAAATAGATTTGTATATGTCATACTTCAATTAGACAAAACACTATCCATAAACTATAGTATTTTTGAAGTGTTGTCAATGATGTCTCCAAAGTGTCCAAGAATTTACATGAGGTGGAAAAGAGTGTTCATGAGGTGTCAATGTTTCTATCTAGTCAATGACAAAGTGTGCTTCAGTAGTCATGCATGGATCTTCAATGTTTGGTTAGATAAAAATGTTGATGGATGTTGTTGATGATGTGATCATATTTCAAAGTCCGTATGGGGTGTCAAGAGTATTTGGATTTCTTTTGAAAGTGTAAGGTTTCCATTTGGTTCATCCTTGTGGTCATTTAGGCCTAGTTGGTCTTTTGGGAAATCAAGCTGAATGAGTAGATTTATGATGTCAATATTTGTATGTGTGAAAGTGTCATTTTAAAATGGTCATATGGGTTTGTTGAGGTTTGTGCCTAGATAATGTGTTTTAAATTTAAGGTATTGAAATGGTATATAAAAATTTATGGTAGTGCAAATTTTGTCTCCCAAGAATATTTCTCTATTTTCCATACTTAGCCAAATTTGTATCAAAAAGTGACCGTTGGAATTCAAATATTTGAATTTACAAAGGAAAACTAGTCCTCATTATTTTGGCTATAAATTTTGATGTTAGAAGAATTTGATGGTTATATAAAAATAAAAGTGGTATATAATTTCAATGGAGATCTAATAAAAATAATTTGGAGGTTTGATAGGTTAAACACATGCATTTATTACAATCTAAAGTTGACTAAATGTTTGACCTTCTTTTGCAAGTGACCCAAGAAGGATGTTTGAGTTTTTATTGATGGTGTTTGGATGTTTCAAGGTGAGTTAGATTTATATAGTGTTTAATACTCCCTAATGATTATCTGTATGTATTTTTATGGTTTTACCAATCCATCTTTAGTATGAATAATTTATTACAAATTGACTTTTGATTCATTCATGGGGTTTTCATGTACAAGGCAAATGTTTGATAGGTTTTGCATATGTAGAGGTGTGTAGGGATGAGTGTAATATTTTGAGGATGAATTATGGGTAATGTTCTTATTTCTTCTTAGTGAAGTGTTAAAAGGGTGAATAGGCCTCCATGGACCTAAAAGAGCTTCTTATGCCTAATTGAAAGGTGAGGATGATTAGGGGTTGTATATCAAAGATATGGATAACATATGAATATGGTGTTGATATTATTACAATTATTATATAAACCTTAATTTCTAAGTAAATTTTTGTGTCTAACCAAGAAGGTGATGATCATGTAGACTCTATAAAGAGCAAGACCAAAGGTGAAGGATTCTAGAGTTGTTATGCAAAGTATAACGAAGTATGAGTGTATTTGGTGGATGGATTTAAGAGTATAGAAGGTTGAGGAATGTATGAATGACCTATATGGCATATTTATAGTTTTATAATATTTTTATTTTAGGGTTGAAGATTGAAGATGAGCAAAGAAGTATAGAGTGATCCAAAAGGGTGTTTTGGATGCATTGTTTATGTGTGAAGGCTTGAGAAAGTGTGAAGGATTTAAGAGAGGTGTTATAAATTATTTATCCATAATATTTAAAGGAATTATATATATATATATATATATATATATATATACTTATTTATATTATATGTGTTTTATTGGTGCTCAACATCTAGGACAAGTTGATGCATGTTTATGCTTAGGGGTGGTTGCTCCTTGTGAAGTGGGTGCTTCACTAAAGGTCTCTTATTTATAATGTATTATAGTAATGTATTCCATGTGTTTTCAATATTGAGAGTGAGTTTTATTCCCCATGAATATTTCCCACATAATTCATGTGTTATGTGGCATTGATCATGCATAGCTTTCCTTATAAATGGTTTATATGATTCATGAATGTTTATGATTGAATTCTTGAGAATTTAAAGTTTTTGAATTGGATTTGAATTGATTGCATCACTAATTCACCCCCCCCTCTTAGTTATTTTACACCTAACAATTGGTATCAGAGTCATATCTTCTTTTCTAAGGTTTAACCACTTGAAGGTGATCCAAGGTACAATATGGCTAGTCAACATGTGCAAGGTTTCTCTACAAAGAAAGCACCACTATTAAATGGGTCTAATTATAATTTTTGGAGTGCAAGAATGAGGAAAAACATCATATCTCTAGGTTTTTATATTTGAAAATATATTATGGATGGATATTCTACACCTTTTACTCCTTTAAATAGTGCATTTGACAATAATTTAAGTGAGAAAAATTCAAAATCAATGAATGCTATCACTTGTGGCCTATCAGAGGTTGAGTTCACCAAGGTGATCCATTGCAAGTATACCAAAGAAATTTGGATCAAAGTGTAAAATATATATGAATGGGATTCAAAGGTTAAATTGGCTAAATTACAGACTCATCAAAGGTAATTTGAGGGCCTAAAAATGAAGGAAGAAGATACTATGGCATCATATCTTTTAAGGGTTGATGAGGTAGTGAACATGATTATAGGTCTTAGAGAAGAAATTGAATAAGCTACTGTGTTACAACAAGTATTAAGGTCTCTCGCCCTTAAATTTGATTTAAAATTATCTATTGTATAATAAATTCATGATCTCACATTGATGAAGATGGATGAATTACATGACATCATTACTACCTATGAGATGAGAGTCAATGAGGACATACCTCCTAATAAGGAAGCAACCTTTAAAGTAATCAAGGAGACAAAATCCAAGAAGAGCAAGTTAAGTCTTGAAGATTTTGAACTTAATGAAGATCAACTTGAAGCCATGATTGGAAGAAAATTGAATGTAGAATTAGGTAAGTATGAAGTTAAACTTCCTTTTAAATGTTTTTCATGTGGTAAAGTTGGTAATTTTATAGCTAAGTTCCCATATAGAGGCAAATTTTAATGTAAGGAATCTCATAAGGAATCTCATGAGAATGATCACAAGAAATCTAATGGTCTTAGCAAGTACATAAAGTTATTTGATAAGAGAAATGACAAGGAGTCATACAAAGGAAGTAAAATACTTTACCATGAAGAATATAATAACTCATCTACTGAATAAGAAGGAAAAAAATTAGACAATGATGATTCATCTCATTATGAGGATAAGGAAACACTATTCATGGCTCTTGGGGATGATGATGGTGAATTCTCTTTAGGTAGAGATCTCTTTGGTGGAGATAGTTCAAAGGAAGAAGATGTGAAAGCAACTCTTGAAGACCAATATCTAAACACCTTGGAAGAGATGAAACTAGTACAAGGCAAGAATAGAAATAAAGCATCCTTGATCAAGTCCTATGAGGATAAAATTATATTATTTGAAGAAAGGTTGAGAAATGAAGTCAAAGATCATGATGAGATCACTCAATATCTTAAATCTCAAGTTTATACTCTTATTGAAGATATAAAGTGTAAGGATGAATAATGTTTCACATACAAATCAAAGATGGAGTCTTTACAAGGGAAACTAGATCAAGCTATGAGCAAGCTTGAAACATATTATAAATTTGAGAAAAGTACAATTAATCTTAATGAACTATTGAGTAGTCAAAATGTATCAAATGACAAATCAATCCTAAGGTTCTATAAATTTGTTCAAAAGGATAAGAAGATTAAGAAGATAGTGATGATAGATCAAGAGACTAATCATGGTAAATAGAATTATAATAAAGAAAATAAAGATGACAAATTGAATAATAAGGACAACTTCAAAAGCTAATTTTTTTTAAATCAAATCAAGCAACCTAATTTAATAAGGTATGACAAATCCTTCAATGGCTACTACTACTCTTGTCATTAATTAGGTCATAAGATCATTGATTGCAAAAGAAAATATCCTAGTTAGATATTTTCATGGAATTATGAGAAAGATAATGATAAGCATGAAGAACATTATCACTCAAGAAAATAAATAAGTCCATAAAGAAAGCATGAAATATTTTGTTATAGGTGTTAAGGGATTGGTCATATTGTAAGGTTTTATAATGCCCTCATTAGGAGATCATATGATCAGATGTATGAATGAGATAATGAAACTTCAAAGAATCATCATATGGCTCATGCACAAGGTATGAAAAATTAGATAAACTTCATTTGTTTCAAGTGTCAAGATATAGGTCACATAACAATGTTATACATGAATGGTCAATATTCTACTTTAAAAAATGATTATCACAACATGAAGAAAAGGAGCCATAATGAATGGAGACCTAAGGAGGTAAATGAGAAACAAGTTTAAAATGGACTATTTATCATGATAAAACAAGTTAAAAATTTAATTATCAAAGAGTAATCCTTATCTTCTCAAGGGGACAACAAGATCAAGTAAGATTTAAGTCAAAAGGAAAGAATGAAGCTAAGAACTCAGTTAAATTCAAATTGATGATGAGGTAAGACTACAAGTCAAGTGAGAGCATGGAGATGTGAGAGTTTCTTAAGTTTTGGGAATTTTAGTCCCTCTATGAGAGATGGGTGTCTCTACCTATGATTCTTAGGAGATACATTTTATTTGTGTAAGCAAATATGTATGATCTAGATGATGTACAAGATGCCAATCAGTATAAAGGTATGTAGAATTATTGATTGGTCTTTAAGACCAATGCCATTTTTTATTAAAAAAATTGATTATATTATGTTTTCAATAATTTTGTTGATCATAGAAGATCATTGGTTAAGGGGGAGAAATAATTTCATGAGTTTACTCCATAGGTTTGTAATGAAAAGCTTCAAAATTTTTGTTCAGGGACATTGGTCCTAAAGGCATATTTTAGTCTATTTTTGATGCTTGGTTTGATAGGTAAAATCATGAAGTATGAAGGTAAGATTGGTATGGAGTGTAGAGAGGAATTTTTCAAGTGTATTACATGAGTTTTCATGCATTGGATTGGTCACAAGTAGCTCTAATGATCATTTGTTTAGTTTATCTATTTTACTCAGTGTGTTAGGGTGTGGAGCTAAAAGCTTCACCTTGTTACAAACAAAAGGAGGAGGTTTTTTGCAGCTGGATAGTTGCCGGCATCGGCAGGCCACAATCGACGTCGGTCAGGGGAGCGCAGAAGGAAACCAACATCGGTAGGAGATCGGCCAGCGTCGGTCACCTCCAGGAAGGTAGGGACCGACGTCAGTGACCTGTAGCTGTCAAAACTACTGTTGACAAATAGTCAGTTAAGTGAACGCAGAGTTTGCATGTTGAAGACCAATTTAAGTCTTTGAGCCACCCGTCTAATTTAGTGTATGCATGAGATCTATATAATAGACTCATTGGTTGTATTGTTAAGTGTTGAACTTGTAGAACCCAAGTGTGGAGCTTGGAGAGTTCTTCCCATGGTGGAATCAAGTAGGATTCTCCATGTATGTAAGATCAGGTTTGATATGCAGGTAATTGCAGGGTCATGGAGGAGATCTACATGTGATAAGTAAGATCAGGTTGGTCTGCAGGGAGATGTGTGAATGTGAGGGTCAGAAAGGAGATCGGCAGGGGAGCTAGATCCAAGGTGACAGTAATACAATAGATTAGGATCATGGTTAGATCTACTTGGAGTACCAATTCGTACTCAGTTGTACTCGATTGTACAGATGTGCAATGAGGTGAACAACAGCTTGTGTTAGCTGTGTGTTGTGACCTATGAGAGAAGATTACTCAGGTGGGAAGATTACTTGGAGCCCTTGAGGAAGAAGCCTCATAGAGGTGGAGAAGAGTGTGATCTCTTTATTGTAATTCCATTTGTAATGAGTTGAATACAATTATGTGTTGCCTCTCAGTTTCTGTGTTATTTCTCATTCATAGTTATTTGTTCTTCTAGTATTTCTGCATGTTTAAGTTGCTTATACATTGGTAATCATGTGTGCTCTTAAATATGACAAGTTGTGTCAGAACTTTGGGAAACTTTGGTCCTATCAAATGGTATTAGAGCGAGGTTGGACGTTCTCAGAGCGAGCTTGACTAACAGGGGTTCAGATCTGTTAAGTGTTGTTGATTACAGGTTACTCACAGGGGTTGTTGTTTGAGTGGGAGTATAGCAAGGCAAAAGAATGGAGAAATTTAGACACAGGTGTAGCACCACAGGGAGTGTGGTGGGTTGTCTTCGAGTGGGAGCTTGAAGAGGAATACAAGCCAAGATGCAGATTAGACAGTGTACTGGTATGGGTATAGGTGTAGCTCTTTATCTCCAAGTGGGAGATTGTTAGGGTGTGGAGCTAAAAGCTTCACCTTGTTGCAAATAGAAGGAGGAGGATTTTTGCAGCTGGATAGTCGCCGGTGTTGGCAGGCCACAACTGACGTCGATCAGTGGAGCGCAGAAGGAAACCGGCATCGACAGGAGATCGGCCGGCGTCAGTCACCTCCAGGAAGGCAGGGACTGACGTCGGTCACCTGTAGTGGTCAGAATTGCTGTTGATGAATAGTCAGTTAAGTGAATGCGGAGTTTGCATGTTGAAGACCAGTTCGAGTCTTTGAGCCACCCGTCTAATTTAGTGTATGCATGAGATCTATATAATAGACTCATTGGCTATATTGTTAAGTGTTGAACTTGTAGAACCCAAGTGTGGAGCTTGGAGAGTTTTTCCCATGGTAGAATCAAGTAGGATTCCCCATGTATGTAAGATCATGTTTGATATGCAGGTAGTTGCAGGGTCATGGAGGAGATCTACATGTGATAAGTAAGATCAGGTTGGTCTGCAGGGAGATGTGTGAATGTGAGGGTCAGAAAGGAGATCGGTGGGGGAGCTAGATCCAAGGTGACAACAATACATCAGAGCAGGATCATGGTTAGATCTACTTGGAGTACCAATTCGTACTCAGTTGTGCTTGATTGTACAGATGTGCAATGAGGTGAACAACAGCTTGTGTTAGATGTGTGTTGTGACCTATGAGAGAATATTACTCAGGTGGGAAGATTACTTGGATCCCTTGAGGAGGAAGCCTCATAGAGGTGGAGAAGAGTGTGATCTCTTTATTGTAATTCCCTTTGTAATGAGTTGAATACAATTATGTGTTGCCTCTCAGTTTTTGTGTTATTTCTCATTCATAGTTATTTGTTCTTCTGGTATTTCCATATGTTTAAGTTGCTTATACATTGGTAATCATGTGTGCTCTTAAATCTGACAAGTTGTCTCAGAACTTTGGGAAACTTTGGTCCTATCACAGTGATCACTGCCTAGTAAGAACTCATCTTGCAAAATTGGTGATTTTTGGGACTATGAAGCCAACCAAGGGTGGAGGAAAGTTTTATTTGATGTTTCCATGTGTAAAATGAGGTAATGAATTTTCACAAGGATTCCATGATCATTCTATTGTGTTTTAGCATAGTGATAGGGGTATACACATGGTCTACAGACATATAATGACTAGTTTTAGGTGTCAAATGAGGATTGGTGAGTGTTAAAGGTATATTTATGGAATATAAATGTGTGTTTATATCATTCATGTGTGTTCTATGTGTTTTTAGGGTTTGAATATCTTTTGAAGGCAAGTTAAATATTTTTTAAGGCTCTTGAGTATGACAGCCTGTGCATAAGAGCCAAAAGGTCAAAAAACATTTCATGGCTATATGGTTTACCAAATGAGTCTATCATAAATATTTGATCCAAAATTTTGTATTGGTGACCTTAGGGTGTGGAATAAGTTCTAGGAGATAGTGTTGAATGAAAGGTGGTAAGTTGACCATATTACTTTTTAATGCCCTAGTTTTTGTACCATGTGAGTTGGTGACCTTCCCAAGTGATTTGATACCTAAAGATACTTAATACATTTAAATGGAAAAAAATTCACTCAAAAAGTATTTTATAGTCATATGAAAGTGTGTAGTTTGTCCTATGGATGAGATTTTGTGCAAATAAAGGGCTAATTAATAGGTCAATTTATGAAGGAGTTATGTTTTAGAGGAAGAGTTAGATGATAGTTATTGGCATGAATGAGGAGGAATATTATTTTAATATAGATATGAAATTTAAATCCATGAAAGTGAATTTATATAAATTTATGGGCTCTATAAGGTTCAAGTAGGGCTACTAGGCCTCTAAGCAAGGCTAGTGTGAAGAAAAGTGACTTTTGGTCATTTTCTCGAAATTAAAAAGGT
>JARHVA010005619.1:100000-107500 GCA_037957365.1 Torreya grandis | reverse complement strand
TCATTTAAAGATAAAATAACAATTGTAATATCCTTTAAAATTATGCATGCCCATTGACTTCACCAAATCACCTTATTCATAACTATTATTGCCTAATCAATCAAATTTCACAAAGTGTTCAACATTATAATTTCAATGATATGTCGACTAGTTTGAAATAAAAAGCCTTAACCATTGACTATATAAAAAGTCACCCAAAAATCAAACACTATGATGTTTCACATAACAATTTAATAATGAAATGATATACATGAAATTTACATAGGATCATATAAATTTCCTAAGTATAAAGGTTGTAATAATAATCATTAGTAAATAACATTAATCTCATAATGACCATGCTAAACTAATGTCACCAATGATTGTTAACAAATATATCTAATTTATTAATGAATTAATATAGGTTATTCAACTATTATTAATGATAATAAAAACTTTATAAGAATCAATAATCACTTAACAAACCAATCAAGTAATGTAATAAAATTCATCTATTACTTATAACAATGAATCCAAAATAAAAAAATTTATAGTACACTTAGTTATATCTAAGACAATGGTAAGTCACAGTAATATATGTACATATTTACTCTTTCAACCAATAAATTTCGTATGAGTTAATCTAAGTACGATAACTAGATTAGTGCAGTCACACAACTACATCAACATGATCATCAAACATAAATCAAGATCACAGTTAAAGCATCTTAATAATCACTTAAAATTACGTAACATAAAATACATAATATAACTATGAAAATAAAGAAATAAAAAAAACATATTAATCTACTTGTGGTGTGTGTGAGGGTTTTTAGTCTTTCCCTCTATCATCCCCTAATGCTTCCATCTATGCCACCCTCTATGATGATGCCCTCCCTTCATCACACTCTATGGGATGGATCTATCCTGCATCCACCTCAAAAAAATGAAGGTAGTTAGCATGAAACATATATATAATCTAAAAAATATTTTTGTATAAACTAATAACCGTGATCATAATGCACATAATATAAAAATACAACTAGCTCCATAGTTAATCAATCATCTAAATTATGCAACATATAACTATCCCATTATCAACATATGAAATAAAGCTTAAATAAATAATAGTTAATCAAATAATAACCATAACAATCCATGAATTAAAAGGTTATTAATCTTATATATAAATTGGGATGTGACATCCTTCCCCCCTAAATCTAGTCATCATCTTGATGACACTTATTCAAACTTAAGTTCTGAATTTAAAACATTATTTAGCAGTAAATAAATGATATCAAACAAACAAATGTGGAAATGGGATGTAAAAATCATCATAGTCTTCTCAAGTGGAAATATATTTTGAATATTTGTCCCATTAGACCTTGCATTATGACACTTATCTATCATGTAAACTAAATTTAGTGTCAATTATTTTGATTGGTTCTACCATGACCACCCTTGGATCATGGACCTATAAAAAATTCCAATCTAACACATGTGAAGGATAAATAACATAGTTTTTAATATAAGACACATGGAAGACAATGAAAAAAAACTAGAGCTGGTGGTAATTTTCAATCTTATACTCTATAGGATTGACCACTTCCATAATCTTGAAGGGTTCCAAATATATAAGTGAATGATTAGATGATTTCCCAAACTTAATGGATATTTTTTGAGGCTTGACCAATAGAAACACTTTATTACTTATATAAAATTGCATATTTATTCTCTTAAAATTGTCATAATGTTTTTATCTATCATTGGACTTGTCAAAAATATACTTAACTATCTTAACTTTCTCTTCAATTTCCACAAGCATCTTAGGTCTAAAGACTACCCTGTCCTCTAACTTGTCCCAACTGATAGGTGTTATACACCTCATTATGTATAATGACTAAAATGGATCCATATTAAATATTGATTGGTATGAGTTTTTGTAATAAAAATAAACCAATTAAAGGTGATCCTCCCACTTATATTGTTTATCCATGCAATACATATAAAGGAGATCTTATAAAACCTAGTTAACTCTCTCTATCTATCCATCAATTTTTGGGTGATAAATAGTGTTGAGATTTAAGTACATGCCCAAATTTGAATTCAAATTCAACCAAAATATATAATTCATTCTTGGATCTTGATCTAAAATTATATTTTTAATAAATTCATACAGTCGGCACACCTCATTTATGAATCTCTTCACAAGAATAGGTGCATCATCTATCAAGTTTCCTAGTATAAAGTGGGATACCTTGGTTAGTTTATCAACTACAACAAAGATCATATCATATTAGTTCCATGATAATGAAAACCCTTATACAAAGTTTGTGATAATCACCTATCACTTCCATTTTGGTATATCATGAGGATATAACAACCCTCCCAAATGCACATGTTCATCTTTCATAAGCTGACATTCCAAACAATGAGACACAAAATCCATTGCATTATTATTTATTCCTTTTCACAATTAAAAATGTATTAGCTTATCCAAGATATTGATTATACCTAGATGTTCTAATTATGGGGCATTGTGTAATTATTTTAGCACCATGCTCCTCAGATTCTCTTTATCAAGCACATCAATCCTACCATTGTACCTCAAAAGACTATCACCCTCTAACTTGAATTTTTTATACTTAGGATTCTAGGCATTCTCTAATAATTTTTTCTTAACCTAATCATAAAATTCATATCCTAGTGAAAATTTGATTACTTGATCTCAAAAAGTACTCTTGATAGTAGCCATTGCTATTATGTACCTTCTATGGCTTTGAGAATCAACAAATCTATTCACCTTGCCCTTCATATAATTAATATCAAAATCATAATCAAGTAAGAATTCTAACCAATGTCTCTGATGATCATTCAATTTTATTTGGTTAAATATGTACTTGAGTCTCAAGTTGTCAGTATTGAGCTCAAATAGTTTCCCAAATAGATAATGCCTCCAAAATTTCAAGGAATGCACTATTACAACAAGTTCTAGATCATGAGGGGCATAATTCACCTCATAGGGACTCATTCTCTTAAAATAATATGATACAACTAAACCATCTTGCATAACAATTCCTTTAAGTCCATCCCTAGATGCATTTGTGATCATTAAGAAATGACCATTAGGATCAGGAAATCTTAGCACCATTGTTGAATCAAGATTCTTTTTTAGCTCTTGAAAGGATTTCTCACACTTATATGACTAGATAAAAATCTGATTCTTCTATAGAATAGAGGTAATTATATTATTTGTCACAAATAAATTTGGAACAAAATTCTTGTAATAGTTTGCTAATTCCATGAAACTTATTACCTCATTCACATCCTCAAGTGTTGTCCATTCCATGGTGGCTCTTAACTTCTCTAAATTCACTATAATTCCATATGTAGAGATAATATGTCCCAAATATTGTATTTTATTTTGTAAAAATGCACACTTGGATAACTTATCGTACAACTTGTGCTTTTGTAAATGCTATAAAGCTAGCTATAGATGTTGAATATGTTCTTATTCATCCTTAGAATATATGAGGATGTCATATAGAAAGACCAATACAAAATAATCTAAATAATCTCTAAACACATTATTTATGAGATTCATAAATGTTGGAGAATTTGTCAACCCAAAAGGTAACTCTATGAACTTGTAGTGCCTATATAGAGTTTTGGACATTGCTTTTGGAATATCATCATTATGGATTCTCATATAATGATAACCTACTCTTAGATCAATCTTAGAAAAGACTATTTTCCCTCACATCTAATCAAATATATCATCAATATGAGACAACAAATACCATCCTTCTTCTTGACAAAGACTACTAGTAGACCCCATGATTACAAGCTTGGTTAATTCAACCCTTTTGATAACAACTCTTGAAGTTGAGCTTTTAACTCAATCAATTCAGTGTTTGTCATCATGTACGGTTCTTTAGATGATATTTATAATACATGTATGATATCAATTTAGAAATCAAACTCATATTTGGGTGGTAATCCATTTATTTTCTCTTAAAATAAATCTTATAAGTTCCTTAGAAAATGATAATCCTTAATGGATGGTTCCTTATATTCCTCTATCTCATTTGTCTTAAAAATAAATGATTGACATCCCTTCCTTGAAAATTTATTGAGTTGAATTGTAGAAACCTGCCTAAGCTTCAACTCTCTTTTCTCACCTTAAAGTTTTATCTAATTTCTAAAATCATATTGACACTCAACCTTCTTCAGATAGTAGTCAACATTAGATTTTTTCTTTTCAATCTAATAGGATCACACCATATGACCCTAAGGTCTAGCATATATATCCACTACTATATTTAATTTAGGCAACCTAGTATTAGCTTGGACTAAACACTTATCAACCTTGACCTTTGATTCATTCCCATATTGTATTGACCATGTATTTGTCATAACTCTAGCTTTCCTAGATAATTTACTAAGCATTCTAGGAGCAATGAAACATTCTATAGTTCACTTATCAATAAAAATATAAACTAGATGAGAAAACAAAATACCTAATGGTTCTATGGGAGAAGCTTGAAACTCACCTTGACAATTGTCAACAACTACATGAATCCACCACTAAAATGTTCCTTATTGATAAATAGAATCCTTATTATTCAACTTATACTAAGTACACTCTTGAGCATAATGGTCACCTTTACAAATGAAGAAACTTCCAAGTGGTCCTTTTATATTAGACTATTTGTTTTACTTGAAACCTTCTCTGAAACCATTACCAGGTTTCATGTTCTCTAAGCCATTGTTGAACTTAAGATTTAGGTTCTTGAACTGAATCTTAGAGTTTTCACTCCTTTATTTATAGTTATTCTTTTTGAAACTCTATATTTAAATTCAAAACTTGTTCTTGAACTTATCTCTAACTTTCCAAAGATATTTCAACTTTTGTACATACTTGACTACCTTTTTGAAGACTTGATCCATAGTAGATATCCCATGTACATCCAATTTACAACCAATTTGGGGTTTTAGTTCCATGATTTTTTTGATTTGAATCTCTCATCCACCTAATAATAAGGTACATACTTCAATATCTTGGTGAATTACTCCCATTATTCACTCACTGATAGGTCCCCTTGCTTAAGATTCTAAAAATATGTAAGATTCTGATTGAAATATAGTTGTGTAAGCTTTTTTGACCTAAACAATGTCACAAACTATTCCCAAGTGGTGGTGGTAGAGTTGAAGTTCATCTCTAGCTTCTTAGTTTTCCACAAAGTTGTTGCTTTATGAGCAAGATGATATGCTCCTGAGACTAATTTCATGACTTTAGAGTAATTCTAAATCTTTAAATATTTATCCATCTATGTTAACCATACTTCATATCCATATCCTAATATAAATCCATCAAAATTGGGTAGATTTACCTTTTTCATGTCTCATTCCAACTCTATAGCTATGCGAGCTATTGCATCTTGTGGAAATTCCTCATGCCTCTAGTCTTGAGGATTTTTCTACTAAGCAAAATGTTCTTTTGGTTCTTTTTTAGAATTATCATCTACATGCTCATGCACTTCTTTCTCTAGGGACATGATTTGGTCCTGAATTTCTTGCATGGTTATGAGGATCTGATCCAACTTCATAGCTTGCTCAGTGGTGAATTAATTTTGATCGATATATGGATTGGTATTTAAAGTACCCTCACCTCTTGGTTTATCACACACCATTATTCTTCCTACTTAATATAAGAATAAGTTTCCAATAGAAGACACATTAAGTCATATAGTTTGATTCTCATCTCTGATACCACAATGTAATAACCCAACCAAGTTTTACAAAAACATGGTAAATATATTTTTAAAATTAATTACACATATTCATATAATATATTTAGCCACAATTAAGCCTAATTAAATCATATTTAACTAAATGTATTTATTTTAGTTAACCTTCTTAAATGTCTATAGCTAATTGATTTAGCTAATGATTTCCATAATAATGATATATCAAAATAGGTACAATGTTGAAAATACAAATAAAGATTGCATTTATTTCATATAAATAGTATTACAAATTTAGTCATAGCTAATACAATATTATAGACACTATTGTAATTATTCATATGAATACAAAGTATAATTTCAAAAATAATAATGTCTTAATAATAATAATAATAATAATAATAATAATAATAATAATAATAATAATAATAATAATAATAATAATAAATATAATAAGCTCCATTGAGAATGAGTCTCAATGAACTCAAAGTATCCATTAGTAATCTCAAGTGTAGTATTATTATGAGGACGGAGAACATCATTTGAGTTCATATCCACACCAACCACGGACCATCGATCCCTCACACTATCTCTCAACAAGGAAATGTCCCTTCTTTTATGGATGGGTAGATAATGATGGGGGTAGGAATCTAGAGTGACCAACTAGAAATGATATGTTGTAGGATACATATACATGATGGATACCATAAATAAATCCATTATAACATGATATCATACAAACATGTAAACTATATCAAACACATGAAATGACAATGTTTAATTATAAACATTACTATGGACAAAAATTTTATATAATTATTGATTTATAGGACCAGTCAATTTCATACACACCACTCAATCACATTACACCTCATATTGCATTAATGCCACTAATTCAATGAGTGGAATACCTCACACTTCTTATGTATGGTCATTAAAGTGAGATTTTGTTTAATTATATAATAATATAAAAACCAATAGATTCAATAGAATATCTCTATTAGTAGATGTAAATTATGCTAAGTAAAATAATATCATATACACATATTTAATCCATAAAATGTAATGTAATGAATATTAAATCATCTAATTTATTATAAATTAGCAAACATATTCATAAGCATCCCTCATTAGCAACATACCATCTGGGTAAGAAACATATCTAGATAACTAGTTACAAAATATCAATATGTAATTATAAATGCTATTTCATTCATTTAATAGCATAAATTCACCGCTTAACAAAAACATACTAAAAGTACATTGATAATCTCATTTAAATACTACAACATCAAAATAAATTATATTTAAATAAAAATACTTCATATACAAGAAGGACATCAACAAGCTCATTTTACCACACACAATTAAAATAACAAGTATAATTTCAAATACCCCATGTATAAATGTTTTCCCAAAATAGATAGACACACTCAAAACTCATCCATGATTACAAAATACACCCATATATGTGTGTGTCTGTGTAATCATGTAATGTTTATTAGTTGAGTATGTTTATATATATATATATATATATATATATATATATATATATATATATATATATGTATATGTATGTATATGTATATGTATATGTATATATATGTATATGTATGTATATGTATATGTATATATATATATATATATATATGTATGTATATATATATATATATATGTACATATATGTATATGTATATGTATATATGTATATGTATGTATATATGTATATATAAATGTATATATATATATATATATATATATATATATATATATA